>ML107431.1:0-41393 GCA_003697995.1 Taxidea taxus jeffersonii | reverse complement strand
CTTCTTCTTCTTCTTCTTCTTCTTCTTCTTCTTCTTCTTCTTCTTCTCCTCCTCCTTTAAGATTTTTATTTATTTATTTGAGAGGAAGAGAATGAGAGAGAGCATGAGAGGGGAGAAAGTCAGAGGGAGAAACAGACTCCCTGCAGAGCTGGGAGCCAGATGTGGGACTTGATCCTGGAATTCCAGGATCATGACCTGACTGAAGGCAGTCACTTAACCAATGGAGCCACCCAGGCAACCTTTTGGGGTCCTTCTAACAGACGCACTGGACACAGGAGTGAAGAAGACCCACGGACATCACATGGGACAAAGATAAGCTATTCCTCATACCCTGGCCAGAGTGTCATGAGAAATAATACCATGGTTACTGATAGGGGCCAGCCACCACATTTCAAGTAGTTTGTTTCACAGTAATTGATAACCAAAACAAACTGCAAGGTTTGCATGCTCAGGAGCCACAGAAAAATTAACTGAGGACCTAATCCTCTTTACATGATCCCTGGTCCATGAATCCTGGTGGCAACTTTATTTCACCTGTATCCAGCATCTCTCCTGTAGGTCACCTAGCATCAGTGATGCCATGACTTCGTAGAAATTCTTCCTGGTTACCCCATATAGGCACCCCCCCGGCTCCTCCTATCATGTCTTGGGATACTCCTAAGTCCAAACAAGTGGAGGGGGTGGAGACTTGGACATTTGGTGGAGACAGTGTGATGATTAATTTTCTGTGCCAAACTAGGTGTCCCGAGATTTGGTCAAACGTTATTCTGGATATTTCTGTGCTGGTGTTCATTGGATGATATTAACACTGAAATTGGTGGGCTTGGGTAAAGCAGATTAGCCTCCATGATGTGGGTGGTCCATATTTAATTAGTTGAAGGCCTTAATACAGCAAAGACTGACCTCTCCAGGGCAAGAAGGAATTCTGCTGGAAGATGGCCTTTGGACTGGAACTACAACTCTTCCTCGAGTCCCCAGCCTTGTGGCCTACCTCCATCAGATTTTGGACTTGCCAGACCTCAACTGTGTAAGCCGGTTCTGTAAAATCTCTTAATCTCTCTTTCTTTTTCTGACCCTGTGTGTATAGATAGACGCATACACACACACATATATGTACACACACACATACTTGTGTGTGTGTGTGTGTTTATAAGCCTGTTGGTTCTGTTTCCCTAGAGAACCCAGACTATTACAGATAATAAGGTTTGCTGCCTATACTCATTGTGTCCCTGAATTGAGTAAGTTCAAGACCTCCTGAGTTGGGACAGTAGTGAATGACCCCTTGTTATGTGTATTAGAGCAATTACTGGTTTGAGAGTTTGGGCCTGTGTGTTAGACTTCTTTGGCTCCGGCCCTCTGTGACCTTGGGAAAACCAATCAACCTTTTTGGGCCCCAGTTTCATTATGGCTGTAGCTCTCAAAAATTTCTGTAATTTACATATGGTTATTAGGATAAAAAAGGAAACAATGGAGCCATTGTTACTGCAGTAATGAGTGCTTAATCATGGCCCAGGTGGGGACCATATAATAAGCTTTTTTTTTTTTTTTTTAAGAGAGCTTTAGAAAGTGTGCGTATTTTGCACTTCCTACTTTCTGCAGTTGAAGTCGTATGAGCTGAACAGAGGTGGATTCTCAGGGGTTGCCATACTTAATCAATTATCCAGGGACGTTAACTGGCACACCTGTTCACATTTACCTTTTTATTACTTGGCCTCAGAGCCAATAAAATTATGGTTTGCTCAATTCCTTTTCATAATGCAATGATGGCTTTTAATCATATGCTTTTTCCCATGTGTCTGAGTGCACTGGGGAGGATGGCCATGGAAATGTCAGGGTCTGTCTCTTGAAGGGAAACCAAGGAATGCTCTTTGACTTCAGAGGCCTGATCCCCGAAGAGGTGTGCTTTCCTCGCCTGGGCTGCTTGCCCTCTGATTTTAGTGTGTGTTCGCTAGAGTGGTCACGGGCTTGAGTGAGCTCAGGAGCCCCAGCCCCTGCCCGTGCATTCAGGAGGGCTCTGAGGGCCCTGTGCATTCTCAGCACTGAGTCTCACATCCTTCAGTGACCACTGATGAGGGCTGGCTAAGGTCACTTTTGTGATAAAACAGCTGTGACCCAGTTCTCCGGTGTGCCGTGGACACAGACTGCAAAGGTGGAATGACCTTGCTGTTACCGCTCCTTTTGTGCTTTCTGACTCCTGGGAAGACCTTCTCTGTCTTACTTGCCGGGACCCTGTCTCTGGACAAACAGCAAGAGCGGACTGGTTGCTGCTGTCCTATCTGGAGTTTTAGAGCCACAGAGATTTTAGACTGGAGGGTGTGACCTTAGCAATGGGGGAGAGGAGGTTGCACAGGTTTCAAACTTAATTTTAGCTGTGGAGCCATTTGTTGAAAAGAAATGTGGCACAGAAGAACAGCAGGGGAAGCTGATGGAAGGGGCACAGCAGGCTGAAGCAGCCGGGGAGGGCATGAGCGCTGATACCTGCTGGGGGGCCCCCTCAGCCCTCACAAGGTCCCCAAGGTGCGAGTCTTTGAGAACCAGGGGTGTGGTCCAAATTCTTCCCATTACTCAAGAGAAAACTGCATCCCAGGGATGTGAAGGGCCGGCCTTCCCAAGAGCCTGTGAGTTCCCACTTCCCACTCCAAGTGAGTGGGCAGCCTGGCGTGAAATTTCTTCCAGAAGCTTCTCTCTCAAGTCATTCCCATACCACCACACTGCTTTTCATCGTGACTTGCAAAGATTTTGGTTTGTTTTCCCTGTTGTAAATCATGGTGGAGTCGCTCCCCCATAATCTCCTGGAGAAGCTCTGCTGTCATACACAGTATGTCCCCCTTATCCAAGATCTAGCTTTCGGAGGTTTCAGATACCCACACTAGCCACGGTCTGGAAACAGATAATCCTCTTCCTGATGTGTTTCCAGGAGCTTAGTGGTAGCCGAACGCTATACCACAGTGCCTGCACTATCTCCCTCCCTTCGTCTCATCACAGAGGCATTTTATCGTCTCGCATCACCCCAAGAAGAAGAGGGAGTACAGTACAGTGAGAGAGAGTGAGACCACAGTCACATGGTTTTTATTATAGGGGATTGTTATAATTGTTCTGTTTTATTTTAGTTATTGTTGTTAATCTCTTCCGGGGCCTAATTTATAAACTAAACTCTATCGTAGGTATTATGCATAGGAAAAAACATGTGTATGTGTGTGTATGTGGGGTTCGGTACGATCCATGGTTTTAGACGTCCCCTGGGAGTCCTGGAATGTATTCCCTACAGATAAAGGCGGGATACAACCTTCCCAGAGATGCTTAGGTGAAGGAACAGAGCTCAGTCCAGGAGCTGGCTGCTGCAGGTTCTAGTCCTGACCCCCTTTCTGCCCAGCTTGGTGATGATGGGCGAGTTGCTCTCTTTCACTGGCTACAGTTTCCTGATCTGGACAGTGAAGATTGTCACTTTGAGGGTATTAGTCATATTAGCTATTATAGCTCGAAACAACAAAAATGCATTCCTCCGGTAGTTCCAAAGGCCAGGAGCCTGAAATTAGTTTTGTTGGGCCATAATCACGGTGCCAGCAAGGCTATCCTCTCTCTGAAGGCTTTAGGGGAGAGCTGTTCCTTGACTCTTCCAGGTTCCAGAGGCTGTTGACATTCCTTGGCTTGTGGTCACATCGCTCCAGTTTCTGCCTCTGTGGTCACACCGCCTTCTCTTTTCTTCCCTCAGACTCCCTCTAATAAGAACCTCTCTCTAATAAGAACATTTAGGGCCTGCCTGCTAATCCATGGTACTCTCCCTACTTCAAGACTTTTCACTTACCTCTGCAAAGATTTTGCCATATAAGGTAACATTTACAGCTTCCAGAAACTGAGACTTGTTGGGGCTACTGCACAGCCCACCACTCTAGTCAACCTCAGGGTCTTGTTCTGGCACTCAGGGGAGATGCTATGTGCAAAAATGCTTAATAATCAAATGTATTAAGTATCACTTTTTTAAGTGATAGCAAATGTATCGTTTTTTTTATTTTTAAATTTTTATATATTTTTTAATGTTTTATGACATTATCTGTCTCCATAGCAGAGTGTACATCAAAGTAACATAACAGAGTAAATGTTAACAATAATACAGATCTTATGTGATGTAAATTGGGGGCATTCATTCATTCTACAGATATTGACTGAACACCTACTACGTGCCAGGACTGTTCCAAACACCTGGGATCTACTGGTCAATAAAGATCTCTGGTTTGTTGGAACTGGTATCCACAGCAGTGGTGCTGGAGGTAGTGGAGAATAAGCAATACATGTGATTATACGGAACTTACAGAGTACATTAGGAAGTGGACAGTGATTGCTGTAGAGAAAGCAGGGAACAGGGGGTCGGGGGTTGGTGCGAGGCCCACCGAATGGAGATATTTGGGCAGAGCCACAAGAGGTGCGGGCATGCGCCCACATCAGGAAAGAGAGTGGTTTAGGTTGGCTATGATTATAATGGGCAGAGGTGGGCGGAATTGTTAATGGAAAGGAAACAATGAATTTGTTTCTCAACACAGTTCTACTGCTGGTCTGTTTGAGGGATTGTGAGTGAAGATCTGACAGAGGCCATTCGCATCCTGTGGCTGACCTGGGGAAAGCGACTGGGGGGCGTGTCTCAGCAGAGAGGGTCTCACCCACCTGAACAGTCTGTGCGTTCTAGCTGTTCATGCTCTGCAGGGTGTACACCAGTGGTCCCGGCTGGCCAGCTTTGGAGAGGAGAAGCTGGACAGCCAGAATTTTCATGTGAAATTTTCCACTTCTAAAATGTCGATTGTTGTCAAATCTTAGAACATTCATATTCCGTACTGTAAATGTGATCCTTGCCTTTTCTTTTTTACGTTCATGTTTTGATTGGCTCAATTTTATGTTCAAATAGTTTCACTTTATTTATTTGTTTGTTTGTTTGTGTGTCTATTTATGTATTTATTTATGGCAGTCTCATGCATGTGGAGTCCTGAAGATTGGAATATTTAAGAATGCCTGATTCTTACTTAAGGGGAATCAGGACTTGGTTGTATACCTGGTCTCAGGTCACAATTTCCTTCCTTAATTCTTTGGAAAATTTTAGGCTTTCTTCTGCCAGCCAGTTCTGCTTATTTTCTTCCTGGAACCATAATGAATCTTTTCTTTATTTAATTATTTATTTAAATAAAACTATAAAAATAAAACTATAATAAATATAAAAATATATGTATAACACAGAATTACAGGTATGTAATTTTTAAAAAATGATTGCAATGAAAGGATAGTATTTTTTCAGACCATTTTTACAAGATTGAGCGGTATGGAGGGAGTCAGGAGAATTGATAAGAATGGTGAATGTCTTTAAAAGCCTCTTTAAAATGGAAATACATTTCAAGAAATAAAGCACGATGACTCTAAAAGAAAATCTGATGGCAATTCATTTGTTAAAATGGTGGGACAAACTAAATATATCCTTGGACCAGATTCAGCTCAGACACCATCTCTTTTCAACTTCTGGTTGATGAGATACCATTGGCAAAATTCCAAATGTCTGCCCAGCCAAGGGTGGGTAACAGTTTCCCCAGGGTTAGCAAGATGAGTATAGAGAGGAGAGAACCACATCTGCACTCCGTCCTTGAGGTGACCCAGGCCTCGCTGGCAATGTGGTCTCCAATTGCCTCCTGTGAAGCTCTGTGTGCTATTGGGTGCCATTTTCCCCCAAATCCCTTTGTACTTACATCCAGCACTCAGTCTAGCCTTTGGCGTTTATTTCATATGCATATGGTGAAAATCTGAATGAAAGGAACATCTCAAGGCTTTTTGGGAGACTTCTCATGGTGTCTGATAGAGCTAATATGTATACAAATGTTATGTAAATTATAAGGTACTGTATGACTATTAATTGTGGTTTTTATTGTAGTTGCCAATAGACATCTTGCCATTACTGCCTGAATAAATGGTGGGTTAAACCTAGAGACCAGTCGTAATATTTTTGGGGGGAGTGATTTCTTTTATTAGCACAAGACAAAGGGAGTAAATTACCACCTCCCTTTCTGAATTACTGCAGTGTCCTTCCACTTGTCACTGGTGAGTGGTGTGGTCGATGTTCCTACTCTTCGTCAGTTTCTGATCCCGGGCATCTAGGAAGACTGTATATCCTGCCTGCTCGAAGTTAGACATGTCACAGGAATGCCTAGACCAAGGAAACAGGAGTGGGAGCAACATGTGTCCCTTCCCAGAGAAGTCCTTTAATTGGTGGTGCTCACCTCTCCAATCTCTCTCTCTGATTCAGCAAGTGTGCAAACATCTACCCGTTGGGGAGGGGGGTGGGGGACACAGAGTCATTACATGGAGGACAACTGCAGAATGGCCCTGACTTGTAAGAGTTAATTCATACCACCAAGCTTTGGGGACTTGTTTCCATATGTGAATCCTAACTTATCCTGACTGATACCAGATATATATACACACACACACACACATACACACACACACACATCACACACCTATTATATACATATATATGCAAACATATATACATATATTACACATACATATACTATATGTGTATACTTACTATATGTGTATACTGTATGTGTATACTATATGTGTATATGTGTATACTTACACATATAGTATATGCATATATTAGGTCATTATTTATATAAACTAGTAATATGCAATATAACACATATTATAGACTATATAATATGATAGCAATTAGATATCTGTATTAATATAACCAATATATATATAAAAATAAGCAATACAGAATATATTAATATGTATCATATATAATATAGTAGGCATTGTCACTTATATATATCTAATATGATAGGCATACTATTTTATGTATATAATAAGTATAGTTTCTTCGGTATCTAATATATGCAGTGTATCTTATATATATCTATTATAATAGGCATAGTATCTTATATCTGTATATCATATACATATGCATGTCTTAGCCCATTAGTTAACAAAAAGTCACACTACGCTCTGGAAGAGCACAGGCTTTGGAGGTAGACCCTGGTTTCTGTCCTGGCCCTTTTGCTTGTTCACTGAGTGACCACCAAGACACAGTTTCCTCAGTTTTGAGATGAAGAACAGTGACTGGGACCAACTTCTGGCTGGAGAAAAGGAGAGACTGTGCAAGTTATCGTATCACCTATCACCTTGAGGTTTTGTGTGTGTGTGTAGAGTGTATATCCACTCAGCAGGGGAGGCGAGTAAGGTCCCTAGAGTGTACAGTGTAAGGAGGCGCCCACTCCCAGGGCCAACAGGGGACCATACCTGTGTTGACACTTGGCACTCCCCGGATGGGTAGACGCAGCTTCTTGCTGGTCGGTGCTGTGTCTGCTTCAGCTCCCTCCAGGGCCTACTTCCTCAAGGGGTAAGTGACACAATTTTCATTTATGGGGGATAGATGAGCTCTTTTGCTCCTGTGGAAGAAGGACTGATGCCTCAAACAAAATTCCGCCATTAGCCCCAGACTACCAACTACCTTAGCGGCGACTGGAGCTTTTGCCTTCTGGTTTGTGGTAGCTGTGATGTTTTGAAACAAAAGGGTCTTTGGGGGTCGGGAGTCAAGCTGGGTTACCAAGGGGTGTTTGGTGATGCCCTTTCGGCTCAGATCCACTGTTGTTGGCAAACACCCAATCCACTTTGGACTGTTGACAATGGAAGAGCTGGAGGTAATATTTGCCCTCCCTCCCCCCTGCCCAACTAGGCAGAATTCCAAATTATTGGCTGAGCTAGACTAAACTAGGACTCATGGAAAAAACTTGCCAGTGCCTTTTAATAGCTGAGTCAGTTTAGAGGTTTGGATGCAAAACTATCAGTGTTCTAGACATTGCATTTAGGAATATTCCAAAGTTACCACGGTAACTTGCATACATCACCGGATTGCTCCTCAGCTGTCCCTTCTTCCCCAGCACTTCATCAGTTTTCTTGGCAGAAAAGGAGGAGACAGAACATTTCACCTTTTTTTTTTTTTTTTTTTTTGCCTTCTTTCATTTGACCAAATGTGCACTATAAAATGAAATTGGGGAGGGGAGCCTGGGTGGTCAGCTGCTTAAGTGTCCAACTCTTGATTTCAGCTGAGGTCATGATCTCAGGTTTTGGGATTGAGCCCCAAACTGGGGCTAAGAAGTAAATAAAAATAAAATAAAATGAATTTGGGGAAAGGCACTCGACCTCTTTTTTTTTCCCCCCCGAATATTTATTTATTTATTTGAGAGAGAGAGAGAGCTCACATGTGTATGAGTGGAGAGAGAGGCAGAGGGAGACCGAGAATCTCAAGCAGACTCCATGCTGAGTACAGAGCCCGACACAGGGCTCGATATCTTGACCCTGAGATCATAACTGGAGCTAAAACCAAAAGTTTGGACACTTAACCTACTGAGCCACCCGGTGCCCCACTACTCTGGTTTCTTTAGTTTATGTAAACGCTCAAAGTGTCAAGTTAAATAATCCAACAAATATCATGGATTCTCTAAAATAAAATTAGATACTATCCCAGATAAACAGGCAAATGATCGTTCTATTTCACAGGCACAGAAGTTTCTGTTGTCATGTGATATATGCATTCCAAAGAATGTTGAGTTCTGCAAAATTGAGCACTTAAAAGAACAGGGCTTCCTTTTACCTTTGCACCTTTGTAACTGGACAACATAAACAATCATCATAAAATTACTAACACATTTTAAAAGGCATCGTTTCTAAAAAAGTAGAAATTCTTCTAAAATTTGGGACTTTGCCTTTAAAAGAAGATATAGGTGGCTCACATGGAGGAGATATAAGGCGAGGAAAGCCTGCTGAGTTCTGAAGACAAGGGCACAATGCACAAGTCTTGGGGAACACAGAGCAATATGTCCCTTTTTTAAAAAAAATATTTTATTTATTTATTTGACAGACAGAGAGAGATCCGAAGTAGGCAGAGCAGCAGGCAGAGAGAGAGGGGGAAGCAGGCTCCCTGCTGAGCAGAGAGCCTGATGTGGGGCTCGATCCCAGGACCCTGAGATCATGACCTGAGCCAAAGGCAGAGGCTTTAACCCATTGAGCCATCCAGGTGCCCCAATATGTCCTTGTTTTAAGGATCATATGGTTGAGCTGGGGGAAGAGGAAGAATGTGGGGTGAGTGCCATCTTACGCAGTATTCTATTCCTCCATGGTTCCCAGCATTCCCAGCATCCCAGCATGGTTCCCAGCATTCCCAGCACTGTGGGTGTTCTTGGTGTTAGCTGTGTCTGACTTTAACAAATCATGTATGAATCCATGAAATTCCTACTTACATTATTCCCTTATTTGTTAATCACATATGAAACAGTACATGCTACAGAAATATGCATTTATGGCAGAACCAACCTGATTGTGTACTCTCAGGCATGAACTGTTATGATTTAGGTCAAGGGGATTTTCAAGGAGGACAAGCAAATGGATTCTTGACCAAAGAGACTCATAATTTTCTGATCAGCTTCTTTGACCAATTTTCTCCTCTCTTATCCAGAAGGAAACTCACATCATCTTTTCTGTATTGACTTCTATATAGTATTAGTTCATAAAAGAAGCTCCTCTCTTTTTAAAAAAAGCATTACACTCATAAACAAGCGAGTTAAGATAGTTTAAATAAGGTTACTGAAAAATTTCACAGTAAACGGATCCAGATTTGGGTAGGGAGAGAGGTTTGGCTTCCCAGTCTCTCTTCTGTTAGCACTGCTGGCAGGGGAAATTGGTATCCTGAAGGCATCTAGATATTTTAGGAGAAACAAAATCTTAAGCTTTTTAAAATTTTTAAGCTATTTTGAGGCCTGGCAAAACCCCATACATGTTTGCTGTTTTTGGTTTAGTTTTGCGGAACACTTTGCCTATTCAAAATCAAAGGGAGATTTAATCTGCTCAGAATGTTTCTGATTATTTGTATGTAAGTCAGCAAAATGGAGCTTGGTCTGAGTTATTTATTTATTTTTCTCTCTTTAATTCTCAATGCACTTCATGCATTTTTTTGCCCCCGTTTCCTCCCTTTGGCTTTAATTTAATGAACGTCCTTTTCACGGACAATAAAATATTTGCATTTTAAGAGGCTCAGATTTTGTCAGTATATCAATAGTCTCAAAGTGGAACACGATGTATTTCCCATAAGGAATGCTGGGTTGTTTAGAAGCTAGAGGTGGGGCTTGGAAACCTTTGACTACTTCTTTGATTTCTTGACTTGTCTTTTTGTTGGTAGTTCTTAGAGCCAATATGGTTGCTTTGGTATTAGGAATAATGGAGAGTAACAGGAGAGCAACACCACCAACAGCCCTCACACCCTTTCCGCCCCTCCCCTCCTCCCCCCTGCACAAACCCTAAACTCAGCCTTGCCATTGCTTTAAAAATATTAGCTTCTAAGTTACAAGTTGAAAGAATGTGCCGTATTCTTCACGGACTAAAACATAAAACGAGTATTTATGACCCGTCGACTTTGAGATAGTATTAAAGTCTGTTGGGCAATTCGATTTTTCCTCCTTCATTTTTCCAAATGTCTCTTTTTATCTCATTCTCCTGTTATTCTACCTTCCCAAATGAACTTGCTCAGCTTTTCCAGATTTTGCAATTCTGACCAGTGTCAGGAAGTGTTTGGCTCCCAGACTGCTGGCTTGGAGTGCTGGTCTCGGCAGGAAGCCCTGGGGGACAGCTGGTATCCGAGAGACTTGCAGGTCCCTGGCTCTTCGGCAGGTCCCAGGCTGCTAACAGAAGGCAGGACTCTGGCTCTGGCTGTTGGGCATCCGCTGCCTTCAACAACTTTGCCTGGAGCTTACAGAATGTGGGTGAATTCAGGGGGAAACTGGGATCTGGGTAAAACGACAACAAGAAGGCAAACTGGGGACTTGGCATTTATTTATTCTTTGCTTAAAATGTTTCAATCCTGCCCATGAAAAGCAGGCCCATCTTTTTCCCCTCCCATGGAACACATTTCCTCTGGATAATGCCTGCCCTCACAAGCTGAAATCTTGAATCATGACTGGTTTTATTTACATGTACTTTCTAGCTTTAATTTATGATATGGTTTTCTTGGGTGTAGACTGTATTTCTTCAGCTTTTAGCAATACAGATTACTTCAACTAAATAAAATTAATAACCTGTTTCCAGAATCATTGCCTGGGGTGGGTTAGAAGGTCAGGAAAAACAGAAGGAATGCAATTATAGAAAAGCCAATTCGAGGATAGCTTTTAAAATTTTTCAAATAATAGCTTTAGTAAGATATATTTCACATACTATAAAACTTTTTAACAGTGTACGATTCAGTAGTTTTTAGCGTATTTGCAATGTTGTACAACCATGACCACTAATTTCAGAACATTTTTGTCACCCCAAAAAGAAACCTGGTACAATTTAGCAGACACCCCCACCCCCCAATTCAGCTCTGCCCCCAGTCCTTGTCAACCATGAATCCATTCTTGTCCTTCTGGATTTGCCTAATATGGATATATTATGTAAATGAAGTTATACAATACTTGATCAGTTGATGGATATTTGGGAACAATTCTGGTTAAGATAACACTGCTACAAACATTCATGTACAAGTTTAGTATGAACGAACATGTGTTCAGTTCTCTGGAGTGGAATTGTTGAGTCATGAGAAAACTCTAGCTTTTTGAGCAACTGCCTATTTTCCAGAGCAGCTGCATCATTTTATATTCCTACCAGCAGTTTGTATGAGGGCTCTAATTTCTTTACATCTTTGCTAACACTTGTTATTGTCTTTGCTTTTTATTTTAGACTTTCTAATGGGTGCAGACCGATATTCATGGTGGTTTTGATTTGCATTTCCCGGTGGCCAACGGTATTGAACATATTTTCATGTACTTGTTGGCTCTTTGTATATCTTCTTGGGAGGATTGTGTGCTCACATCTTTTACACATTTTTAAATTGAGTCATTTGTCCTTTTATTATTGAATCGCCAGAGTTCTTTATATATTCTGGATGCAATCCCTTACATATGATTTGTAAATATTTCTTCCCATCCTATGGGATGGCTTCTCACCTTCTTAATGGTTTCCTTGAAAACATGAAAGCTTTTAAGTTTGATGGAGCTCAAAATACCTACTTTTCCTTTGTCAGTTGTGCTTTTGGTGTCATATCTAAGAAACTTACCTAATCCAAGGTCCTGAATATTTACTCCTATATTTTCTTCTAAGGGTTTATAGTTTTAACTGTTACATTTGAGTCTTTGGGGCATTTTGAGTTAATTTTTGTATATGGTATGAAGTTGGCATTCACATTCTTTTGCAGTCAGATTCAGTTGTTCCATCACCATTTGCTGAAAAGACTATTTTTCCCCCATTTAATTGTCTTGGCATCTTTGTTGAAAACCCAGCTTTATTTTTGGACTCTCAATTCTATTCCATTGACCTGCATCTATCATTAGGTCAGTACCATGCTGTCTGGATTATTGTAATTTTTAAAAAATATTTTAAAACATTTATTTATTTATTTATTTGACAGACAGAGATCACAAGTAGGCAGAGAGGCAGGCAGAGAGAGGAGGAAGCAGGCTCCCCGCTGAACAGAGAGCAGGATGCAGGGCTTGATCCCAGGACCCTGGGATCATGACCTGAGCTGAAGGCAGGGCTTTAACCCACTGAGCCACCCAGGCACCCCTGGATTATTGTAATTTTGTAGTAAGTTTTGAAATTGGGAAGTATGAAGTCCTTCAACTTCTTTTTCAAGATAAATTTGGTTATTGTGCATTCCTTGCATTTCCATATGAATTGTAGATCAACTTGTCAGTTTCTGCAAAAATAGCCTCTGAGAATTTAATAGTGAATCACATTTGTTTTAAAAGGAAGAAGAGATTATTACTCAACCACGGCTATTATATTTATCTTAAAAAATAAGAAGACAAAACAACTGTGAAGTGTTTGTGTAGAGAGCCAGGAGGCAGAATAAATTGTAGAGGGGTTTAGAATCAGGGAGGTCTGGGTTTCTTCTGAGTACACCAGTTACTAATATCATTTTGTGTAAGTTACTTAACTTTTCTGTTTCCTCAGAAAAAAACTGTAAAGTTGGAATAACAATGGGTACATTGTAGGGTAACTGTAAGGATCAAATCAGGTAACTTGTTATTTATGCTCCTGGCACAGTGTGGTGCCCAGTATATAGTAGCAATTATTACTGTTATTGGACATTCCCCACTTCTGTTAAGAAGAGAATTAGAAGAAATGAGACAAATTATAGACCTAATTATGCAGATCATAATATAAAGGGGAACTCTTGGCACCAATTGTGAATAGCTTATTAAAAGAAGACTTGGCTTCTTCACTTGATGAAATTTAAGTGAGCAGGACAGCTCACTGTGTGGGGGAACTTTAAAGCATATTAATGCCTGAAAGGAGAAAAATGTAATACACCCATGGTTTTCAGTGTGTGATGTGAGGTCTGTGAAGGCTAGAGCTATCATCTTAAGCTGTTTTTCCTTTTTCCATTGTCCTTGTCTTGGAGTGCACAGTGGAGTCTTCCAGAAGCTAGATGACGTATGATGATGTCATTGCTCTGATGGGTAATGGAACGTCGGTTCTGTATTCTTATGTTTTAGACTTTAAAAAAAATTTTTCATATGAAATATGGTAAATATCAATAGACATAACCCTTATAAGCAAAAGTTCTTGGGGGTTCTCCATAATTTTTAAAGCATAAGATATTGAGATAAAAAATTTGGGAACTTCTGTAATAGATAAACCCTGCGATCGCAGTAACAACACATGTTTTGAATCTTCTACATGCCCAACACTGTGTTAAGTGTTTTCTTGGCATCAGCTTAATGAAGCTTGATAACACAGCATTGTTGTATCTCATTTTAGTGGTAAGGAAATTGATCCTGAGTAGGATCCAGTAAACTGCTGAGGGTCACATGGCTGGTAAGTGGCGGAACTAGGATTTGAACCCACTGCGTCTTTTTTCCTGGGCTCTGTCTTAAGATTCTGTGGTCTTGGATATTCAGAGGATATTGAGCTTCACAGTGAACTCTTGCTCTGGGATCTGAAGAGCTGAAAGTCCGAGGTATGTGCCAACCACACTTTTAGAAGCCAACTTTGTATTATGAATCTTCAGCGAGTTGATTGGAACAAAAAGTCGAAGCCAGGGTTGCGTTCCTAATATTCTCAGAGATCTTGCCTTGACACTCTTAGCTTTTTCCAAAAGGGGTTTGCTGGCTGCCCTCTCTCCTTTACCTTGTTAGATTTATGAGCTCTTGACTGCAGCAGGGGAGAACTGGCCCGCACTACAAGCCCTGCTTTGGGGGCTGATTAATCACTAGCTCCCAACTGAAATTCAGGCAGAGGGTAGGACGCCAGGAAGCTTACAGACAGGGCTACACCTCCATCCGCAAGCTTCTTTTGGTGCCAAGGTCTGCACTTTTGGCATTTAAGAAACAAAAGGAACTAGGAATAACATAATAAGAAGGGGACTGGGGGGCTGTCACAGGCACTCTTAGACAAAAGGAAAGAAAGAAGGAAAGAAGGAAGGAAGTAGAAAAGAAGAGAAAAGAAATAACCCTAATATTTTTATACCGTGAAAAATTCTTGACGAGACATATTCTATGTTATGAATATCAGAAATTTACCCAATTAATTTCCATTAGTAAAAAATCTTCTAAAAAATTACCACTTATTATGTGTGTGACCCACAGGAGACCTCAAGGCTTGACTTTGCCCATGTCACCAAGCTATGAGCAAGCTCACCTTTGGTGGGTCACTGGTCCCATTCACCCCCAATTTCCTGATGAAGAAACTAAAAACCATAGAGTCTCAGGGGTTTTCATGAGATCTGGTAGCTGGTTTACAACATGGACACCATGCCATTTTCCTTTCTCCAGATGTTCCACATTTCTGGAGTTTAAGGACCAGCAAGTTTTTGTTTGTTTGTTTGTTTGTTTGTTTTTAATGGAAGTGTGTGTGTGTGTGTGTGTGTGTGTGTGTGTGTGTGTGTGTGTATGTATGGTGGGGGAATGAATATAACGTTAAGTTTGCCAGTTTTTTGTTTTAGCAAATAAAGACATTAAGAAGCTGTAACTACTATTTGATGTCAGTAGTTCTCATTAGAGAAAGGAGATTTATGTGTATTTTAACACCCTTTGAAAAAGCTTAAATTTAGCTCTATGCAGTATTCTAGATTTTTACTTTTGTTTATTTGAAGGCAGGTTGGGGTAGACTTTGCCAAAGACTACTTTTTTTTTTTTTTAAAGATTTTATTTATTTATTTGACGGAGAGAGAGATCGCAAGTAGACAGAGAGGCAGGCAGAGGGAGAGGGGGAAGGAGGCTCCCCACTGAGCAGAGAGCCCAATGTGGGGCTCGATCCCAGGACTCTGAGATCATGACCTGAGCCGAAGGCAGAGGCTTAACCCACTGAGCCACCCAGGTGCCCAAGATTACTCTTAAGCTGATATTTGACCACTAATGAGCTGTAGAGTTATTTTTCTTTTTTAAAAAATTATTGTTGCAAAAAATTATTATTGAAATGTAATTGATGTCCCATGTTATATTTTGTTTCAGTTTCAGGTGTAAAATGTATTGATTCAATAATTCTGAACATTATTCAGGGTTCACCATGATAAGTGTAGTCACCATTTGTCACCATACAGCATTATTACAATATTGTTGACTATCTTCCCTATGTTGTACTTTTCATTCCTGTGACTTATCTGTTTTATGACCGGATATTTGAAACTCTTAATCCCTTTCATCTATTTTGCCCAACCAACACCCACAACCCCTCTAGCAATCACCAGTTTATTCTCTTTATGTAAGGGTTGGCTTGTTTTTTGTTCTTTTGTGTGTGTGTTTTATTGTTTTTTATAAACTGTAATGTATTTTTTGCTTCAGGAGTAGGGCTGGCTTGTTTTTTGCTTGTTTGTCTGCTTTATGTATTTAGGTGCTCCTATATTGGGTGCATAGATGTTTACAATCATTACAGTCTCTTGTGAACAGATCCCTTCATCATTATGTAGTGTCCTTCTTTGTCTGTCAGTACAGTCTTTGTCTTGAAGTCTATTTTGTCTGATATAAGCATTATTTTTTTTAAAAGATTTATTTTATTTTATTTATTTGATAGACAGAGATCACAAGTAGGCAGAGAGGCAGGCAGAGAGAGGAGGAAGCAGGCTGTCCGCAGAGCAGAGAGCCCCATGCGGGGCTCGATCCCATGACCCTGGGATCATGACCTGAGCTGAAGGCAGCGGCTTTAACCCACTGAGCCACCCAGGCGCCCCTGATATAAGCATTGTTAACCCAGTTTCTTTTTTTGCTTTTATTTGTATGAAATATCTTTTTTTAATTCCTTCACTCTCAGTCTGTGTCTTTAGGTCTGAAGTGGATCTCTTGTAGTCAGCATATAGATGAATCTTGTTCTTTTTTTTTTTAAATCCACCAGTCACCTTATGTCTTAATTTTTTAAAATTTGACTATAGTTCATACAACTATTGTTTCAGGTGTGTGACATGGTAATACAACTTCTTTATTGATTATGCTATGCTCACCACAAATGTGATACTATTATGATATTATTGTATATTTCCTATATTGTCCCCTTTATTCCCCTGATTTACTCATTTTATTTTATTTTAATTTCTGTAAAGACTTCATTTTTAAACAATCTCTACTCGAACTCACAACCCCGAGATCAAAGGTCACATGGTCTACTGACTGAGCCTGCCTTCCCCCGACTTATTTATTTTATAGCTGGAAGTCCGTATGTCCTATTTCTTTTTAGCATTTCTCCATCCCCCCACTTCCCTTTGCCAACCATCAGTTTGTTCTCTGTATTTACAGGTGTGATTCTACTTTTTGTTTGTTTCTTTGTTCATTTTGTTTCTATAAAAAAGGTTGAGATTTTTCCATCTATGACAAGATAAATGGACCTAGATGGTATTATGCTAAGTGAAATAAGTCAGACTAAGAAAGACAAATACCATATGATTTCACTCATGTGTGGAGCTGTACTTTTAATTCAAGAGGAAACCCATAGTCTTTTCTTTGAGGTTGAGAGTGAGCCCTGCTTTCTGATCATTCGAATAGCAAGTGTGAATTCTAATGCTTGTAAGCTAAGCCCCCAAGCCTGGGTTTCAGAGAGTTCACTGAAATCCATATGTAGTGATGCCTGAATTCCCATGAGGGCAGAGTCCACCTGGCCTGCATTCCTGGCTCACTGTCAGGGCCAATAAAGTGACTGATGAGAATCTGTGGGATGGCTTTTCTTTCCATTTTCACTTGGATTCCAAACTGACGCGATGGAGCAAAAGTTTATGGGAACATTAAATATCTCTGCTAATTGACCTTCTATTATTGGGGCTCTACAGGACATCAAGGCTCCAGTTTTCAATGTAAGCTGGACTCAGCTAACCACAACCAGAAAAGGAGAAATAACCGACTGACCTTAGTAGGACTTTACCATGACTTCCACAGCAATGATCTTTGGCTTTCGCAATGATAAACTTATAAACATATTAAATCAGAACAGGTGAATGTGATTGCACCATGTATCTGCTATTGTAGGTTAGAATGTGCAAAAATTTCTCCCTTGAGCTGGTCCACTTACTCCTAAATCTCAGCAAAAAGGGGACGTTGAAGGTTAGGGTGTCCAGCACACCGGTAGATGACCAAGAGTCTTGGTCATTTCAGGTGACTGGATAGCTAGTGGGTGATCACACGTCACTCCTAAATTCTAAGATAATCTTAGGAACTCTTAAGCCTTCTAGGAGGTTCTGAAGAGTCTTAATTAAAGTGGGGAATTTGGTAGAGCAGTAGCTTCATCCACGATGTTAGTTCTTATCCATGTACCCAGGACACTAATAATTTCAGCCACAGACATGTTTCTTTTGATTTATTCTTCTTTTCCTGAGGCCCTCTGCCCAATTTCCTGTGTCAAGATGAGTTTTGGAAGCTCTAGGATCAGTCTGCTCTTTCTAGGGACTGTAGAGTCTGTTGTGCCTCAGAGCAATAAAGGGAGTTTAATTAGGGTTGAAGATACAGTTAATTAAAGCAAAGTAGTAAGTATTTCCAGAGATCTACTGTGTGCAAGTCCCTGATTCTTGTTACCTCCTTGAAGGCAGTAGCACAAGAGAAAGGGACAAGAAATTTGGAGTCCTCAGAAGTTTGAGACTTTGGAATGGGTCACATGTCGACATAAGAGTACTAATTGATATGTGGAGGAGACTGGGTGGCTCAGTCAGTTAAGTGTCTGCCTTTGGCTCAGGTCACAATCCCGGAGTCCTGGGATTTAGCCCCACGTTGAGCTCCCTGCTCGGCAGGGAATCTGCTTCTTCCTCTCTCTCTGCCCTCCTCGCCACCCTTGCTTGTGCTGAGTCTCTTAGGTAAATAAATAAAATCTTTAAAAAAAAGCATACTGATTGATTTAGCACATTATTTCTTCAGTATGTACTTTCCATCGTGATCTCACTGGACAGCCATGGTGAGTGTCTACGGTCTCCCTTGAACTGAAGCTCAGAGAGGCAAGGTGTTTTGCCTGAGGCCAATGGTAACGAATGTCAGTGCTTAGGCGTGTGCATTTCTAACTTCAAAGCTCGTCATGTTGTGTTGATTCCCAGTCCTCTCCTCCAGACCCTGTACAGGAAATAAATTGCAAGGCTATCCTTGGAGCCACCAACTCATCTCAAAACCAATGATCTTTTAAATTGTATTGCTGTTTTGTGGCATTTCTGCAGTCATGCTGATGACACCAGTCTTATCTCAGCTATGTGAAGGACAGTAGTGATGGAGAAGAACATTCTGGTGGCTTCTCTCTGTGGAGACTCATCTGACCAAAACCCATGTTTGTGAACCTAAGGGCTGCAGGAGCCCCATCTCCAACAACTTGGTCCGTCCTGCTCAGAAGACTGATCTTCCTTTGGCTGGAAGATGGTGAATCATTTCTCCCCCTTGTTGCTTAAAATACCCATTGAGTGTGTGGGGCCAGCCTTCATGAACAATGAATGACGAAATCAGGTTCAAAAAGGCAGTCAGCAGAAACGGGGGTTTCAAACCAATTAGATCCTTGGAGTCGCCTTACAACCCACTGGCTATCACTAAATTTCGAAAAAGGTCTTTGCCACATTCAAGGCCCGGGCTGCAAAAAGCCTGGAGCTTTAATGACCTTCTCTGTCCATTAAAGGATGTGATAGACGTGAAGTTTTATAAGGTAAGGACCAAAAATGGATTGGGCTTTCGATGCCAAGATTCCATTAAGCCTGCAATAAAGGACGTAGCCGATCTATTTAGCAGATATATTTTCAGGTAGTGAAACCAAGTAAAATAATAAAACCTTTTAAATTTAATGTTTATCCTAGGAACTGATCATTTGAAAGAAAAAAAAAACTTTCTTAATGTGGCTGGGTAATATGTTTTTCTGCTCTATTTTATTTCAGGAGCCTAGTTACTTTTCTTTTTTCCCTGGGGGCAAAATAATTTTGCTATTATCGTATGTTGGCTTCTGGGAATAGATACAGGGCCCTTGTTGTTTCTTTCTCTAGACTGACTTCTCTTTGCTTCTGTCACCAAAAGGACCACAGGGGATGAAGCAAATCCCCCAGGCAGCCCTTATGATCTGGTTCAGCTCTGCCTGCTTAATATTTGTTCCATCCTTTTTAACAAAAATGAAACAGCAGTTGGTATGTTCCGAGTGTGTTACTAACCATCGTATGACTTGATAGAAGATTGGTTAAGAGAGGAAGTTGCATAAATCCATCTCCTACCTTTCTAGTTCTTGAAGTGGGAGGAAAAGTTAAAAAGAATAAATCCTTTGATGCAGGAGTAGATCCCATCACCAGGGAGTGAGTAATTTCCTTCCCGGAATGTGAGAGAGCACTGGGTTGTATTTCCAGAGAAACCGGAGGGCAGAAAATGTAGGCGCAAAGTAACCATAGGTGAAAGTGAGGGTTAGAGGCAAAAGTGATTTCAGTGATGCCCCCGTTCATCTGAGTTTCACGGCCTGGGTGCACGTGAAGCACGAGCAGAGCTAGCTTTAACCAGGGTTGGATTTACCAAGTGTCCGCGATGGTGGGAGGCAGGACAGGAGGGCACGGCCCGAGTGTGCAGAGTTGAGAGGGACAGCCGCTGGTGTCTCATTTGAAAGTGCGAGTGGTGACAAAGCGGGGTGTTCACTTGCCTGGGGGTCCTTGTGTGGCTGAGGATTGATACTAGGACCACACGGTAGTGGTCCTAGAGGGACAATAAGGTTTGTTCAGAGGGGAGCTGCTGGAGGGGCAGTAGTTACCGGTCCCGCCAAGATCCAGGGTGGGGCCAGGAGAGCTGCTGTTCACACGGACAGGTCAGGTCGAGGAAGGTACCACTTGCTGAGAACGGAGGACCTGGAAGGCTGATGTCCTGGGCAAAACAAAAGCGCAGGAGAAGCCACACCAACCAAACCAAAACAACAAAACCCCATCACTGCCACCACTCAAGTCCAGCGACGTAGTGTTTCATAATAAATGCGCCGAAAAGAAAACAAGCCACGATCACCACAAGTAAAAAGAACAGGCATCCTTCTTCCTCTTCTTCCTCTTCCGCTTCCTCCTCCCCTCCTCCCCTCCCCTCCCCCTCTTTCTCTTCTCCCCTCCCCCTCTCCTCCTCCTCCTCTTCCTCCTCATGCTCCTCCTTCTTCTTTGTAAATTCTGTTCAGTTAGCCAACAAGCAGCTTCTCACCAAAGACAAGCCAGGCCCCGGGCTACGGACGGCTGGTACAGATAACGTCTCAGGGAAAGCCATCCACGAGAAAGAGTTGTTTCACTTTGGGAAAATTTAGCTTAAGTCTTAAAACCGAAAAATGAAGGAGGGAAAATGGCCTCAGCACTTTAATGGAATCCTGCCTCTAACTTTGATTCAGTTCCTGTTCACGCAGGAGACATAGCCTCAAGTCGTGAAATTCTCATTTTAGCTGGTTGCTGGCTGTAAGTTAATATGCAGACTTTTCACTCCTGCCCCCCCCCCCATGCTTATGCACAATGCTCTGAATGTTCTGTGTTTTCCTTGCCTTTGATTGCCATTCCATCCCTACGTTCTCATTTCCTCCTCTCCTGAGTTTTGGCTGGCATAATTTTGGAACTTAAAAAAAAAAAATGCATCCTCTGCCTTTTCTCATAGGCTTCGTTTGCATTTTAGTCTATTTTGGATATTTTTTCTACGATGTCTTCAATATGCTTTGTTTCCTGTTTTAATTTTATTTATTTATTTATTTATTTATTTAAAGTTTTTTTTTTTTTTTTTTATTAGTTAGAGAGAGAGAGAGCACGAGCACAGGCAGACAGAGAGGCAGGCAGAGGCAGAGGGAGAAGCAGGCTCCCTGCTGAGCAAGGAGCCTGATGCGGGACTCGATCCCAGGACACTGGGATCATGACCTGAGCTGAAGGCAGCTGCTTAACCAACTGAGCCACCCAGGCGTCCCTGTTTCCTGTTTTTATAAGCTTTATATAACTTCAGAAAAATGTGATCCAAGACATGTCTGGGTGAGAGGTGATGATTATTATTTTTTTTACCATAATGTTGAATATGTGGAGCTGCAGCATCTACACTGAGCATGGCTGGATGCAGAGCTGTCTTTAGAGGACACTGACGTGGGTATTTTCCGGGGCTCTTCATCTTGGTGGCCTGGGTGCCCAGGAAGTCTGCTGGTGGGACACACATGCAGACATGCACATTTCCAAACAAGAGCGTGTAATAGTTTCTGCGATCTTTCCATCAGCCCCACTTCCTTGTTTTCCATGGTAACAGTGTGGGTGACCCTTAAACAACACGGGTTTGAACCGTGGGGGTCGCCTTATATGCGGATTATTTCCAATTAATACAGTACAGTACTGCAAATGTATTTTCTCAGTGAGTTTCTTCATAACATTTATGTTTCTCTTATTTTTTTAAAGAATATAGTGTGTAATACATATACAAAATACAGGTTATTTATTCCACTGTTTATGTTATTGGTAAGGCTTCCAGTCAACAGAGGGCTATTAGTAGTTGAGTTTTTGGAGAGCCAAAAGTTATACGTGGATCTTTCACTGTATAGGCGGTCAGTGAGTTTGACCCCCACATTATTTGAGGGTCAACTGTACTTTACTATATTCAGTAAAATGCATAAATTGTAAGTGCTCAGCATAAAGAATTTTGACAAATGTATACACCTTGATTGCAACATAAAATGATTACATCATTCTAGAAAGTTCTTTCCTACTTCTTTCCAGTCAATTCCTATTCTCACAGCCCTCAACTACAGGGAAACACTGACTGCTTTCTGGCATATAGTTCAGCTTTCTGTATTAAAGAACTTTCTATAAATGGGATCATATACATGTGATCTTTTATTTATGAATCATGAATCATCTCACTCAGCATATTGTTTTTGAGATTTATCTGTGTTATGTGTATCAGTAGTATATTCTTCTTTTATTTCCTCTGTATTCCTGGATGAATATGCCACATTTTTTTTGTCTTTTTTTTTTTTTTTTAACTTAAATTTTAGCTAGTGAGCATAGAGTGCAATATTGGCTTCAGGAGTAGAATTCAGTGATTCATCACTTAATTACAACACCCAGGGATCATCACAACAAGTGTCCTCCTTATTACCTACCACCCATCTGGCCCATCTCCCCATCTGCCTTCCTCCGCCAACCTTCAGTTTGTTCTCTGTTGTTAAGGGTCTGTTACAGTTTGTTTCCCTCTCTCCTTATTCCTTTCCCCCCTTCCCATATGTTCATCTGTTTTCTTTCTTAAAATCCACATTTGAGTGAGATCGTACGTGTACCAGTTTGTTAACCCATTTTCCTCTTGATGGAAATATGGGCTGTTTTCGACTTTTCTTATTATGCATAAAATATTATTTATGGACAGATCTTTTTATGAGCACATACATTTGTTTCGCTTGGTGTCTATCTAAGAGTGTTCTTGATAGGCCAGAGGGTAGGTGACTATTTAAATTTATCAGAGTGTCGATCTGTTTTCAAGTGATTGTGTGGTTTTAAACTCCCATCCACAATGTATGAGAGTCTTTGTCAACACTTAGTAGAGTTAGTTTTCATTTTAGCATTATCGTGATCCTGTAAAGACTGTGTAATGGTATCTCACTGTGGTTTTGCTTTGCGTTTCCTTGATAGCAAATGAGGCTGAACACCCTTTCATATGCCTACTGAGTGTCTCTGTCCATTCTGGATGGTATCAGGAGACTACCATTGACTGGGCAGCTTTAACACAAACATTCATTCTTTATAGTTCTGGAGGCTCAGAAGAGACCAGTTCCTGGCTTGTTGACAACCATTTTCTTACTGTATTCTACCTTGTTGGATGGAAAGAGACAAAGAGAGATAGAGGTAGAGATAGAGAGGTAGAAAGATAGTGATAGAGATAGAGATGGGGGCCTCTTTTCTTGTGTTTCTGCTTATAAAGGGTGATAACTAACCACCTCCTAATGACCCAGTCACTTCCCCTGGTCCCACCTTCTAATACCATCACATTGGAAAATATCAATATATGAAATTTGGTGTGTGTGTGGGGGGGAGGGGTGACATAAACATTCAGCCCATTACACTGAGCATTTGAATACCTTCTTTGGATGAAGTTTCTATTTAAGTCTTAAACCAATTTTTAGGGCAGCTGGATGGCTCAGTCCGTTAAGCATCTGCCTTCTTCTCAGGTCATGATCCCAGGGTCCTGAGATTGAGTCCTTTGTTGGGCTCCCTGCTTGGTGGGCGTCTGCTTCTCCCTCTCCCTCTGCCCCTCTCTGGCTCATACTCTCTCTCTCTCAAATAAATAAAATCTTGTTTAAAAAACCCCTAATTTTATTGGGTTATTTGTATTTTTAGTATTTCATTTCCTTTTGTAGAGCTTCGATTATTAGTATGCTTGAATCAAGAGCCAGCTAGATGCCTGGATTACCACAGGCTTTCAGATGTAATACTTGAATCAGTACAATAAACTGTTGAGGTCAATGCATTTTTCTCATTTTACAGAATAGGATGCTGAGCCTCAGCCAGACTGAAAACGTCTCTCCCAGTGGAAACTTCCTCAAGTATATGGCCCTTGGTACTCAGTTTCACCAGATTTCACCGAGAAAAAGGTGGGAGCGAAGACATCACAGAAGAAAATTCCTTCTCCTTGAAATTGGCCCTGGCTTTTTCAAAAAACTAGTTTTCAAAAAATAAAAGTTGCAAAGCTAATGCAGAGACTTGCCATATATCCCACTGCTCCTGTTTTTCCTTTAAAGCTTTATTGAGATAAAATTCATGTACCCTACCACTCATCCATTTATGGTGAAACAGTGTTTAGTACATTCACATATATGGGCGTGCAACCACCAACCACACTCAATTTCAAAACATTCCATCATCTCAAAAAGAAGTTCCAGACACTTTAGATATCCCCCTCCACCCTTAAGCAACCACTAATCTGCTCTGTCTCTGTAGCTTCTCCTGTCTGGGATGTTTCATGTGAATTGAATCATACAATATGTGGTCTTTTGTTACTGGCTTGTTTCGGTCCTGACCCTTGCTGAGCTGCTGCGGTCACTCCTGGGCACTCTGCACGCTCCATTTCTAGGCCCCTTGCAGTCAGCTGTGGCACGTGGCTGAGTTCCGACCAAAGAGGTCCAAGCAGAAGTGGCATGCGTGCTGTTTCTAGACTTGGCTCTTGGAGAGCAAAACCAAACCAAGCACCCCAGCCCTCATCCTCATGCTCTTTTCTCCTACTTGGGTTGAATGAGGGGAATTCTAAAGACCTAGACGAAAGTGAAAGCAGAAGACCGACGGGACACCAAATGAGGAGCAGACCCCTGTCCTGACCCCTGCTGAGCAGTGGCTGCGACTCTAAACAAATGTTTACTGTGTAAAACAAGCTGTGGTTTAGGACTTGCCTGCTTCTGGCACTTAGTCTCATCTACCTCTCTTACTATAACGCATTCTGTGAAAGCCACGAGCGTGGGTACTTTAGTGTATCAAAAACTCCAGTCAAGCCTATCTTTTTATTAAGTCGTCTTGGACTAACCACTCACCCAAGTCTAAGAGTTAGGAATCATGATACCTTTTCTCATGGTGCCCTGGCATTGTGAGCCAGCACAATTTGTGTTACTTCCAAGTGGTCTTAAAAACAGAACTTTCCTAAACATAGAATCTTAATGAGCTGGAAAGAACCAGAGAGGGCATTCTTATGGAATAAATCTCATATATCCAAAAACATTTCTCAGTGTCCTTATATTGGATTCTCCAAGCTTAGCGTTTGCTTCACTGTCTTTGCTCCATAATCTCCCAACACGTAGGAGGCTCCCTAAGAAATGCAAGGAACAGAGCTATGTGAATTTCAGAGCATTTCAAGAATTATAAAAATCTGTTCAGTTCTGAAGATCAAAACTTCCACCCATCTGGGGTATATAAATCCTATACATAGAATTTATGAGGGGCGTTATCTTGAATTATGTGTTGGGTGTTGGGTTTGGCACATAATAAATATAAACGATCCCCACAGGACAGTAGATTAACATCCAGGGAGAGAAAAAAAAAATCAGGCATCTGTGAAATTTAAACAGGAAGATGCCCTACTCTTCTCAGAGAAAAAAGAGCTTACAATCCCTAGGAGACAGAATGAGGATCCTTGTTTTCAAGTTCCTTACTAACTCTTGCCCATGGGAAAAGGAGAGATATCTCTACTCAGTGATATTTGGAAAAGGGGCCGATATCGATATGTGTTTTGCTCCTCTGGATCTTCTTGTTTTCATTTCTTTCTACCCCCAAAAGTGCCTTTGGCTGTCTGCTGGGCCATTGGCTGGCACTGCTGTGGGAAGCCTGTGGATGGCCAGCTGCCCCAGGGACCGGGGGATGAGTGTGTCCAAATTTGATGGGAGGTGTTAGGAAGCCGATGGAGGCGGCTGTCGAAGCCACATTCTCTAAAACAGCTATGATTGGTAATAAAGCTCACATTTTCTTCTTCATCTCTATGACCCTGTGTCTCTCAACTAGTGCAGAACTGGAGTGTGTGGGGGCGTGAACTCTGGACATACTCATTGATCCCTTGATGCACACCTAGTACATGTGGTTCACACATCACTGACTCCCTGACTCCCTCAAACTTCCTTGCCACAAGCAAAGTTGCACTGAGACGGCGTGTGGCTTCAGAAGAACAGCAACATTTTTGAATGTTCTCAAATAGATGGAAACTCCCTGAAAGGAGGGGAAAACTTGCATGAAAGGTAACATCAGCCAAAGATGGCATGTTAGCAAGGGTTAGGTGATATGGGAAAGACAGCTCTAACAGGAGGTCAGTGATAGGGAACGCTCTTGTGGACTGGAATACTTCTGGAGATTGAACATGTCCCTGCAGATGTTTTAACTTTTGGATGTGGGTAAGTTTGTACCCAAAGAGACAAACCCCCACCCCCCCCAAACCAAAAACCAAGAAACCTTTTCAATCTACCTCAGTGTATGTAGTTTCAGTTTTCCAGAAGTTCTTTCTTTTTCTTTTTTTAAAGATTTTATTTATTCGACAGAGAGAGAGAGATCACAAGTAGGCAGAGAGGAAGGCAGAGGGAGAAGGGGAAGCAGGCTCCCCGCCGAGCAGAGAGCCCGATGCGGGGCTCGATCCCAGGACGCTGAGATCATGACCTGAGCCGAAGGCAGAGGCTTAACCCACTGAGCCACCCAGGCACCCCCAGAAGATATTTCTATTTCTGGTCTCCCCCGCCACCTTTTTTCCTCTTCTAGCTGTGGTTTTTCCATGGCAAATGAGAAATGGATATAGACAAATACATAAAGCAAATCTAAGGACTTCAGGTTGATGTGTATTTCTGTGTTTAAAAATAATCTGTGTTTTTGAAATTTCTGCAGCACACCAATGTCAAGGATGTGTCAACGGGAGCAATGTGAGAGCTGACATGACCTGCAGTCATTCTCATCTTTATGCTTTTCATTGTGTGCTCTTCTCCGTATATCTCTCCTCTAGCTATTCTTGCTCCGTAATGTATCATTCTCTAGAAGGGAGGCTAAGTGAACACTTTCCAGGACATCATTACAAGTCAAAAAAAAAGAATGAATGTAGCTGAAGAAAGCAAGTGGCAAGAATGGAGGTGAACACTGGATGTGTGAACACAAGGATGGGACTGTGAAAGCTCTTGTTCCTGAGATGGCCTTTGCCCTATGGTTTGCCAACATCGGAGTGGCTTTGTGGGTGTGGCACACACCCCTGGTTCTCATTTCCATCAACCATCTGAGTGTGGGCCAACATCTGCTCAGCTAACCACATGGCCTTAATACACCTTAAAGAAGGTCACTGAAGTAAAGGAAAGTTTGCAACATGTGGTGCAGTGTCTCAGAACAATTCCCCAGCAGTGTCTCTGGGAGAGCGGTGCCTTCACCAGGCCTAGGAGGGAGCCCCCTGCTGGAAGTCCTGCACATCACACCCTGCCCCTGCTGACCAGCCTGTATCTGTGGTCTGTGTAACCCCTCTTTCTCCTTCTCTGTCACTCCACAGAGATGAAGCTAGGCGAAGAGGCACTGGTCTTGAGCGCCTCTAAGACTGATTTCCAATGCAAGCTGCTCAGGATTCTTGCCAATCATGTAAGTGCTCAGTCCTGAGCCCCTCTTACTTTGGACACAGGCACATTCCTGGCCGCTTCCTGAGATGTGTTCTGGGGAGAAGAATGGGGAATTTGGTTTGTTTTCTTCCTTCCTTCCTTTCTTTCCTTCTTTCTTTCAAGATAGGTAGATTTATTTATTTATTTATGTATTTATTTATCTATTTATTTATTTATTAGCTAGAAAGAGAGCATACGAGCAGGGGAGTGGCAGGCAGAGGGAGAAGCAGACTCCCCCCAAGCGAGGAGCCTGATACGGGATCCGATCCCAGAACCCTGGGATCATGACCTGAGCCAAAGGTGGATGCTTATCTGACTGAGCCACCCAGGCATCCCTGGAATCTGATTTTCTTAACTGTGTTAATGTCTTCCTGAGGTAGGGGTACTTTCCCTTTAGCCATGAGATCAGACACATCTCCCTTCAGTTTTATTGGGGAATATGAAATGAAAATATAAATCTCATAGATCAATAGTTCAGGAATGTGAAGCCAAGGTTATTTGATGGTTCACTGATATTCTTTTTTTAAAATATTTTATTATTTATTTGATAGAGAGAGAGAGAACAGCAGGAGTGGGAGAGGGTGGGCAGAGGGAGAAGCAAGCTCCCCGCTGAGCAGGGAGCCCAACGTGGGACTTGATCCCAGGACCTGGGGATCATAATCCCAGCCAAAGTCAGATGTTTAAGCAACTGAGCCACCCAGGTGCCCCAGCTCACTGATATTCTTGATGAAGTTATGCTTTCTTTTAATTTAGATTGATTTTTTTAAAATAAACTGGTTATCTTTTAACCTCTGTATTAGCCAACATTTGAGGCCAAGGGCTCTGATGGGCCTACGTTGTAGTGCACAGAAGAGAAGATTGTGCCTTCTAACATGGCTCAGTCTGTCTGAGCATCTAATTTCATGGAACTAAAAGACTCATTAAATGCCAGATGGGTAAATGATGCTTCAGGCTTTGTGTGAGACCTGGTAGCTGCTTATCTACTATGCTCTCCTTTTTCTTACTAGGAGAATCACATTTTGTTGGGTTGGCAATATAGCTACCTTATGTATGTTCACTTTCTAGCCTGTCTTGCTTGTGACAGATACAGTTCTAGCCAAAGAGACTTAACAGAAACCACTGGATGGGGCTTCTGGAAAAGGAATTTTATAGGGGATTTTCTCAATTGACACATACCAAGAGCAAAACTCTTGGCCCTTCCAACTTCTTTTGGCTGGAATGGTCATTGTAATTGTTGGTGCTCCGGCAGCCATCTTGGGAACATGAAGACACTGTAAGACTGAAAACTGTGTTAAGGATAGAGGAAACTGCATCCTGATGATGTTATAGAAATTCCATGCCAGCCATCTATTTCTCATCTCTACACTTCTTTTAAGTCAGTGCTACCTGTGTTTTCTGTTATACTGTAGAAAAATTCAATTCCTGACTGATAAAATTCTCAATTTTCAGATTGCTTTACTTATAGATAAAACAGAAAAATGAATGTTGGGCATGAAAAAAATATATATGTATTATACATATATATGTATGTATATACACATATATATATTTTACACACACGAGTTTTAGTGAAATTCTAACTTTAAATCTTGAGGATAGGGTCTGTCCTATTTCTTTGTAAACCCTATATAGCATTAAGGAGGACTAGATTAAAAAAAAATCAGCATTCTTTCTATTTCAGTTTAGCCTGGGGAATAATCCCTTTGCTTTGGTTTAGTTGTCATTATATGCATATGAATCCTATGCTACTTGAAGTTTCGTGGAGGGGGAAACACGCAGTTTGTGGAAACAGTTTGGTAGAAAGAGTAAAGACTTCAGGATCTAAGCAGATGCGGGCCTGAATCTTGAATCTACTATAAAACAGCTGTGTAATTTAAAACCCATCACTGTATCTTTCTGCCTCAGTTTTCTGAGGTAGAAAATGAGGAGGGCTTCGGGGTAAAGAATCTGTAAGAATCTGTAAAATAGCATATGGAAGGCACCCAGTGAAGGACCTGTGACCCTGGAGGGTCATTACCCTATGTTTTCATCTTGCTTTTCATTCTTTCATTCAGCAGATGCTTGCTGAACCTCTACTTTGTGCCAAGACTGCATCAGGCGTTCAGTTCTTTGACTCTCTTGAGTTTGCCCCATGGGATTATGGCTCCAGGGCTGAGCGTCAGAGGGACTGATGCTGATCCACTTAAAAGCCCACTGGCACTCACTGGGGGAGAGTGGGGTTCAGAGCTTCATCACAAGGTTTCAGTTAAGAAACCAAATTGAAATCCTAATGGCATGGTGAGGTTTGGTGAGTACCATCCAAAACCAAATATAAGGGCTAGGGATGGGTGTGGTGGACACAGTATTTGGGAGCTACAGCCAAACCTGGAAATTCAATATGGAAGAAGCTGCACTTCTCCAGGAAACAGAATGGGTTTTGGTGTACAGAGGCCTAAAAACTGAAACGAAATGGGGCTCATTGCCCTGGGACTCCAGCCCCCACCAATTTCGTATGTCCCACAGATGTGAGACCAAGTACCTGAAGATCTTTGAAGTCAATGCATTATTTACAGCAAGAAAGAGTCTTCGATACACCTTTCTTCAGGTATCTCTTGAATGTGGCCAACCGTGCCAATTCTCAAATGGTCAGCAACTGTGAGGTTGTTCAAAATGCATTGCTTGTGGATCATGACATAAAATAAATATTTAGAAGAAAGACTTTGGAAAAAGTACAGAAAATTTATCTGGTGAGAAATTATTATTCATTTCACCTCCCCATTCAGCCAGACTCAGGGCTTAAAGGACTTGCATTTACAGAGGGCAACCATGAGAGTAGCTCCCGTTTGGTTCTCGAGCGCTGGGACTTTATGTGGCTTGTTATTATCTTTAGTCCTGAGCACTAATAGCTGTCTTTCATGAACACAGAACCAATGTTGTTTCCCTGGGGAGCAGTGTGCCATGGGGGAAAAATAGGGTCGCCTGCATTGGTAAGACTTGAATCTGAGTCCTGTGTATCTTTGAGCACATTATTGGACTTCCCTCAACCACAGTCATTATTTTCCATAGCCTTCTTCCAAATGAGTAAACTGATTCTGGCTGAGTTGGGCCACCCGCTCAAGGTCACACAGCTGGTTGATAGAAGAGCTGTCCTCTATCTGTGACAGTCTGCTTTCCACACGCTTCTACTGCGCAGATGGGAAGGACCCCATGATTTCAGAAAGCCAGGACACACCCTCCTTTCACATGGGGCCAGTGGGGTAAACTGAATGCTCCAGTGGTGACAGGTGTCAGAGCTCCAGCCGGGTGTTTGCCTCCACCATGGGCACGAGAGGGGCATTTGTGGAGAAAACAGTTCAGCAGTATTTTATTTTTATTTGTTCATTTTCTGGCTCTGGGCTGGAATGTGAGTCAGGATAGGATCTGGGTTAGATCCATTCTACCGGTTTCTAAAATCTCACATTTCTTCATGATGTGTGGATGTTTTCTCCTGGGTTGGAGCAATGGATGCCGGATTATCAAGTTGTGTTTACATTTTTCTCTTATCTCCCCGGGATCTTTTGGGTCTCCAGCTCTGGCTCTGCTCTCCTGGGATAAGCTGCCATTTGACTCCCTCCATTGTCCGCACAATTTCCCCTCACCCTCTCTGGACCTCTGTGGCTTTTTTTTTTTTTTTTTATCAGTTACCTGCTTTCTGCCTCCAGGGCTATTTGAGTAATTCCCTTACTTGTGTTTCCTGGTTAGTACAAAGATTATCTCCTAAATATTTGTGAATACTGGGGACCAGCCTTTGTGATCCTTATCCCTCTGTTGAGGAAAATATTTCTTTCTCCAGTCTCTCAATCCGGATCTCATAGTCAGTCTCCCCCCCCACTTTTTTTTTTTTTTTTTAAAGATTTATTTATTTATTTGAGAGAAAGCAGGAGCAGAGGCAAGGGAAGGGACGGGGGGCAGAAGCCCTTCTGAGCAGGGATCCCAACAAGGGGTTTGGTCCCAGGACCCAGAGCTCATGACCTGAGCCCAAGGCCGATGCTTCACCGACTGAGCCATCCGGGCGCCCCTCTTTTCTCTCCTAATAGCGAAAGTTGTCCTGCAGTTCTGGGTTTTCCGTGGTTTTGAGGAACACTTCCGGTGGATGCTCTGTAACACAGAAAACATTTTTTGCTTCGAGCCCCACAACTGTGTTTTATGGAATTTTCTTTTTAAAAACAGAACAAAGAGCAGTTGCGACTGCCAGTTCCTTGGCTCTAGTTGTTTCGTTTTAGGCCCTAAATGGTAACCAGACACTGACTCAAATTCCGTGGCCCCATGACCGCCCCCCCCCCCGCCTTTTCCCTTTTCCTCTTGAGGTTCATTATTTGCTCCAAATTAAAACGTTCTGGTTGGAATGAGTGAGTATAAAGAGACAGGGCAGCGGGGAGCTCCGGTTGTCCTGAGGGATTGTATCTCGGGGAGGCCTTCCTCGCGGGTCTCTGATATGATTAATCGGCCGCAAGGAGCGTAGCTTTGTAGTTGGAGGAGATGGGTTTTGAAAGGAAGCCTGCTCTCCTTACCCGGGACGGTTGGGTTTTGAAAACAATTCCTCAGAATGGCATCATTCAGAGGTTCTGGCTCTATGCAAACACGAAGCTGCTGTTCAGCCATCCGTTCCCGCGCTCGCTCCTTCACTCGTTCGTCCCGCGAACGCTGACGGCGCGGCGCCTGCTCTCTCCCTGCCCTGACGGCCAAGTGAGCGCGAGAATCCCGCGTGGGAGCGAACGGCCGCAGACCGAGCTGGGCGCCTGGGAGGACGGCAGGGTCTCGGCAGGGCAGAGGAGGAAGGGTCCGCCGCCCCTAGGCCCGGCTGTGTGTGGGCCTGAGCGCGCGTCCGCGCAGGCCTGAGAGGTGAGAGGCCGCTCCGCGCGCCCTGGCTGGGAGCGGCGTGTGTGGCTTCCCCCAGGGGAGCATGTTCCCTTCCCGACAGCGAACGACGTGTGCAAGGGCCCCACGGAGGAATGAGCACGGCGCCTGGCCAGAAGTGAATGTAGGGTTTCGGAGTGGGACAGGACAGTGGAGCGATAGGGACCTGGTCAGGGGCCAGGACCACTGGTTTCGTCGTCTTCCTCAGCGTAGCCGATGGCTTCTGCCCCAGGGAATAATATGACTAAATGCGCGTTTTGAGAAGAGCAGTCCTGTTTCGGTGCAGAGAACGGATTTTCAGCAGGCCAGAGTGGATCCACGCAGTCACTCCAGCGGGGCCAGGACGGGGGGCACGTAGCTCCCTGCTCTGACAGGAGTATCGTCTGGCGAGTGAGGACAGATAGTCAACGAACACACAGGTGAAGAGAGAGGTAATATCTGGTGGTGATTAAGTACGAGGAACAGAAGGAAGTCAGCCAAGAGGCATCTGACCGACAGTGCCCGTCGAGGGCAGCAGGGGGCGCTACTGATACCAGTTCCATTCAGGGACCGTCTCTCTGAGGAGGTGAGACTTTCCTCCCGAAGCGCAGCATCTCTCCCGTTTTGGGTTTTGCACAGCTCTTTGGGGTTTACCAGCTCTTTAGATGCTTGTCCCTGTGGGTTGGCTCTATAAATGGGCCTCTGGATACCCCCAGTTTTCCTTGGCCTTCATGCAGTCATGGAGAATGAAACTTGAAGGAACTTTTTAGATCATCTGATTCACCTCTCCCATCCTTCAGGCAACAAAACAGAAGCCTGAAGAGGAACTGTGCATGGGGTTAGCAACCACATCATCCTAGTATGCAGGCCACCTCACCCTGGAGTCAAAGCCCCCTACCTCACCATTTGGTCCTCTGGGTAAGGACGGGTACACAGCTGTGCTCACTGAGGTCATGCTGCCTCTTTCCAAAGCACTTCTCACTCTTGGGTGCATAGGAGACTCCATATATCTGCAGAAAATGATTAATGGTCTTTTTCCCCCCTCTCCCCTGGCATCTCCTAATGCAAAAAATCTTGGACAGCAATCAATTTAATTTAGACTCCAGAAAGTGCTACCTCTTTTTTTTTTTTTTAATCTGGCTTATGTTAATGATATTTTTAAAGCACCCTGAAGCTCTAAAGCATATTTAAGACCATGAAATAGCATTACAAAGCTTTTGCCATTTACTTTACAGAGTTGCATGGAATGCAAAGTCAAAAAAAAAAAAAGGAAAAAAGAATTCTCTTTCTCCTTGGTTTCCTTAAGATTTCAAACTCAATAAGACATTTCTTACTTAAGATTTATAAAAATAAATATATACATATATGTTTTCCATAATTGAGTCTTATTGGTTAAGGTTTAATCTAGAACATAGTTTTCATGGTTGAGTTGAAAATCCCTTTGGGACTCATGGTATAACCTAATTTGAAATAACACTTCCTGAGCTGGTTTTAATTAAAGTTCTTTTATATTGGATCTCTTAGGAGATTCCTGACCCCTTCCCCCTGTTTTTTGTGTTCTGGGACAAAAATCCCAGTGCACTTGAAGGCTTCAGATTTAGTCAAGGCCATAGACATTGAAGATAGAATTAGATGGGAACATTTATCTTGGTGGAAAATATTTTATTGATGAATCTCAGACTATCTTACTGCCAGCAAAGTCTCTTTTCTCATTTGAATGAGATAGGTGCTTTATAATCCCCAGTTTCAGATGAAGAAATTGAAATCCAGGAAAATTAAGTGGCCAAATCCACAGAGATAAACCAAAAGCATTATGACCATCCACTGGCTTGAAGACATTTCTTAGGGCATCTTAGCTTAGATGAAACAAACGAGCTCAGTGGAGGGGAGGCTTCATGGGGAACCAACAGTCTTGAATATTCCTTTGGGGCTTTTGTTTCTTTGTTTGTGTTTAACAGATCAGAATGGCACAGGAGAAATCAAGTTTCCTGAGTCTGTTGAGGACAGAAAAAAGTCAGCTCTTCCTCAAATGTGTCACAGAAATTAGGGGGCTGAGATGCACTTGGCTTCAGAGCAGGATCACAGAAACAGCAGGTGCCAAAGGTCTGAACCAGGTAACCGGGTGTTGTAGTCTCCTGCGGCTGCTGTAACCACTGTGCTGAGGGCCAGATGTCCAAAATCAGTTTCACTGAACCAGTCAGAGTTTCTGGGAGGGGCTCTTTCTCCAGGCTCCAGCAGACTGTCCCTTTCTTGCCTCTTCTAGCTCCTGATGGCTGCCATGATTCTTTGGCTTGTGGCGGCATCAATCCACTGTGTCTCTGTGGTCACAGTGCCCTCTTCTCTGTCTGTGTCAAATTTCTCTCCACCTCCCTCTTAGAAGGTTACAGGTGATTGCACTTAGGCCCACCCCAGTAATTCAGGATAATCTCATCTCACGGTCTTGAACTTAATCATGTCTGCGAAGACCCTTCTCCGTGTACAGTGATAATTACAGGGTCCAGGGATTAGGACCTGATATTTTGGGGGCCACCATAGAGCTTGCTATACTGAGCCTGGATCCATCATACTGACGTCACATATTTATGGCCAACAGAGGAAAGGTTACGGGCAAGAGGCCAACAGAAGAGAGCCTTCCTGCTCTCCAGACTTGGGGTAGAATGTCATAATCAGTGTCTGGCAGAACAAAAGACCAAGGGTAAAAGCTTAAGCAATACAAAGCTTCCGAGTGACCACACTGGCATGATTACTGCTGAGTTTGTTTATGAGAGGAAAGAAAGCAGCCATGTTGGAGGCCTCGGGTGGTTTTCATATCCTGGAAGTTATGTAGAAATAGTTGGCGAGGAATGTGTTATTCAGGAATGTAAAATGATTTCTTGTTCAAACAGACCGCAAGGCTTGAGAGATTAAAAAATTCTCTCAGAGAGAAGAAATGTAAAATGTCCTTCAAAAGGTTATTAGTGTGGCCCTTTGGGGACAAAGGCACACGTCGTCCTGTGTCTCCTGTTGATTTTACCCCATGGAGACTGGTTGTTGAGGAGGCATGATGAAACAGAAGCCTCCAGCCCCGGTCACTGAACGTCGTGGTGAGGAGCTGTTCTCCTTCCTGACTTCATTCATAAGTCAGGAATGGAGGGGGATGAAGATGCCTAGTTAGTGGAAAAGACACATTCTTGTCCATTTGCTTGCTTTAGATGAAAGAACAGTACCATACTGCTCCAAAATAAGTAAATAAATGGATAACATCAGCCAAACTTGATCTCTTGTAAATTTCAGAATCATCTGGGCATTGGCAGCAGAAAGAAGCTTCTAGGCCATCAACCTCACTGCCTTTCCAGCGCCTAAGAAATGAGGATTTGTCATTGAGATTTTCCAAATGCACATCAAGAGCATTTCTCAGCTCCCCATGGGCCTTGGTGGTTACGTTCAGGACAGAAAACGCTCTTTTCTCACACTACCATCTATTGTCTCTCAAAGTTCCGGAACTCCCTGAAGTCCCAAATGTCCTCCCTCTTTTCGTTTCTTCCCTTCCTCCTCCCTGATCATCAAGAATAATTTCATACAATCAAATAAGTTCCAGAAATGATGTTCAGGTAGTCCTGTTACCAACCCAGCCTTGAAAGCTATTGATTCTAGAAGAGAGGTGCCCAGACTTCAGCTGGCCATCTTTTTGGCGCAATATTGTAATTAAAGAGAATGGCTCATCTAGACACTGTTTACAGGGTTTCTTCTGGTACCCCTAACTCAGTGACTTAGAGCTTCCCATCTTGTGTCCTGTGGAGGCACCAAACACTGCATCCCCTGCTGATTTATTTCAGTCAAAGGAATGACAACAACAAAAGGTGTTTCCTATCAAAGAGCTATGCAGTGGGGTGACCCGTATTATTAAACTGTTTGAATATATCAATGCATAAAGCATTTCTCTTTCTTTGCCAAAGGGAACTCTGTCAAGGACAGCTCCACTCCAGGGTACAACAACAACAGAACTGAGCAGTCCTGTGACTTGTCACCCCATCAGTTTTGGCTAAGACCAGTCTCAAGGACTCGGTGGATTTCGAACCTTTGTCTTTCTCAAGGCTGCTCTGTGGAGATGATATTCCTGTCTTGTCACATAAATGCCTTTCATGTCTGCCCTTTCAAAGCCCACTTTCTCCCAAATGACCAAGCAGTTGAAGTGCAGTAACCTCCCACATTGTGTGGGACATTTGTAGTCTCCTTGGTTACATTTCCACGAGACTTGATTGGCTGGTTTAGTGATCAGGTCGAGGACGTTGGCTATAGGATTTGTCTGATGGCCAGTCACTGACAGTGAATTTATCGAAAACTTGCAAATATTTTCTATTCTTCTGGACCCGACTCAGGCCCTGCATTTGGAATGAAGTTGTCCCTAAAACTCCCCACCACGATGTGACAAAGTGACCTTTTATTCCCAGAACAGCTCTTGCTCACAGGTGTAGAAGCACCCCATGAACCCCTTCTTTCTCCACTATAGCACACTGGCCTGCTGGAGCTCAGATGGGGTTGCTGCCACAGTTTTCAATGCGATTTCCAGTTGAACCCATTCAGCAGGCACAAATAGGCCTCATGGGAGAAATATTGGTATTGCTGGAGGAATATTCGCAGGGTGACAAATATATTCAATATAATTATTTTTCCACGATATAAACTATACAAAAGTGAGGCTAGACTCTCCTTAGCCTGGTGGGCTAGGACATTTCCCTGGCTGATGGGAAATCATGAATAAATAGAAAATAGAGAAAGAAAAAATATATATATTTTAAGATTTTTATTTATTTATTTATTTGGGCAAGCGCATGCACACACAAGTTGGGTGGGGGGTGGGGGGCGAGGCAAAGGGAGAAGAAGAAGCAGGCTCTCTGCTGGGCAGAGTGCCCATTGTGGGACTCAGTTCCAGGACCCTGAAACCATGGTCTGAGCAGAAGTTAGACCCTTAACTGACTAAGCCACCCAAGTGCCCTGAGAAAGAAAATAGTATATGGGTATGAGTTAAATAGAGGATGGCTACATGGGCAGTTTTCTCAATTCTGTCCCAGCTTACACTTAATGTTTAGGAATAAGTAGGTATAGCACCCCTTTCTTTTGCTCTTCAAGTATCTTGGCTTAGACATTACATGATCACTCTAGTTAAACAAAGGTTGAGAAGCACTGGTCTTATAGGACCTCCAAAAGACTTCCCAAGGTTGTTATATTCAAGGTGCAATATCTGGGAACAGAGTTTGGGTAGGAGAAAGGCGTCACAGCAAAATAAATTCCACTTTCGTTCATGTGCTGTTGACCAAAAAGATTACCATGGTTAGCTGCTTGGTGCTTGTGAACCTTGGTTGCAGTACATACAAAAGAAAAAGTTTGACAAGAACCAAGTACCATTTTGGCAGCTGAAACATTTAGCTCTCTTAATGACGGGATCAATGGGAGCCTCGTAGTAAAGAAGAAGTGGGAGAAGAGAAATTTAAAAAATCATTTACATCTTTCTTTGGACTCTTTGGATATCTACTCTTCGGTGACTCTGTTTCTTAATTATCTTCTTTGTCTTTATGCAGTACAATTTAGACAACTATTGCTTCTAACTTCCTTCTGCAAGGAAAGGGGGCAAAACATAACCTCATCTATACCTTTATCTGGGACACACAGTTATTCTTTGCTTGGTCATGGGGAGGGCTTGGCCTTGTCTATCTCCTGAGAAAAACTGGCTGAGTAGCTTTGCCTCACATCCACGGACCCAGGTAAGAATATGTTGTGACATGAATTGCAATTAGTTATCAGCTTTTTCAATTCACGCATGAGAAACTATGATTTAAACAATGAAAACAAAAACAATGGCACCAAAACAAGATCAAGGCTTGGAGCTTAGTTGCTAGAGTGACTATCTATCTCCAGGTCATTTTTCTCTTCCTAAAAATCTCATCCCTGAATTTTGACATGCTAATTCCCTCCCTCCCTCATTTAATTTGTAAGCAAAGAAATAAGGTGATAACTCAGCCCCAACAGCTGTCCAGAATCCACCACAGCTCATCACCACAGACAAGGGACACTGGTTGTCTGATTGGGAGTCTTCCTGGAATATTCAGAGAAACCTGTATTTTTTTGTTGTTGTTGTTTCAATTAGTTTTATAGATGTTTCAAGGTGGGGCCTGCATTTTTCTGTGGTAAGCTCACCCCTCAGGATTTCCCTGGAGGCTTACTAACCTTGTCCATATTCCTATTTTATGTGAGCAGAGCTGTACAAACTTGCTATTGCCATTTGGAACTTTTTTTTCCTGCCCTGAAATAATTTGCTTTTCCCTTCCAACAAACCTCGGCATCAACAACTTGAAACTGGTCTACAGACTGAAAGAAGAGAAAATTTGCTCTGTGGTTATCACATCAGAGAGAGAAGATATCCCAAAGTTTAAGACATTAGCATTGTTTTGTTTGAGTCAACACATATGCCACATTATTGGTCCTCCATCAGCATGGCTCACAGGAGTCCTTGGTGGACAGCTTCCCGGGAGGCTGGGCCTGATGGACTATGTTTGTAATTCAATGCTATTTGTGTTAAAAGGAGTCTTCAAAAAGACTGGCCAACTCTGTTTTTATTTTATGTAGTTTTCAGTGTCTATGTCCATTATTCCTCTAACACAGGAAGGTATTCTGCACATTGGGCATTCCTACAGTTGGACTCTGAACACAGGAAGTATGGGTAAATAATAAGGGAAAAATTCTTTGAGAGTTTCTCTTTATGTTTGTCCTCAGCTCTTTTGGCAGATGCATGCTTGAACAGAACAGATGGACAGTTATCAATACAGTTTGGTTCAGGGTTACAGAAAAGTTGCCCCGAATTAAACATTTCTGTCCTATTGGCCTACTGGGGCGCTTAAAAATCCCAACCTTTAGACCACACACTCTTAATTGTGGCATGTGGGTTTCTAGGAGTTGAAATTAAAAAACCCACAGAAGGTTATTTAACAGTTCCAACTTCTAAGTGTGTCCTTAAGTCCCTTCCAGATTAGGCCCTGTGGCCAAGAATGGTGACAATTGAGTTAAACCATTAAAGGCCTTTGTCTAAACACTAATCCTGTGGGAAGGTAGGAGGGGGAGGGGACCAACAGTGTGTGATGATGCCAATAGGTGTGATGGTTTTACTAGGAATTTACTCATTGATTAATCCAGTAGTTTAAGAAGGTCCTGGGGAGAAGGATAAGAAAAGGAAGAGGGGAAGGGTTAAGGAGAAGAACCTTGATTGGCCCATCACACGATTTCCCCTACATTGTCCTAAAGGAGTGTGGACAGAGTTCGTGAAAATATACACCTGAAAAATGTATTATTATTTAGCAGCCTTATTGAGATATAATTCATATACTGTATCATGTATGCGCTTAAAGCATGCGATTTAATGATTTTTGGTATATTCACAGAGCTGGGCAGCCTTCATTTAGGATTTTGCTTGCCTTTCCATTTTGGCATTTCCTCCCTCTGCAATGTTCTTGTGCTAGATATTGGCTGGCTCCCTTCTCGTCACTCAAATTTGTGCCCAAATGTTGCCTCTAGAGAGCCAAAGAATTTTCCCTTCCCTAAAATAGCATCCTGTCTGATGTTCTCTCTTCTCCTGACTTTAGGGTCTCCATAGCCCCAGTGTCCTGTGACGGTCTTATTTGTGTGGGTTCGCAGTCCTCGGGCCTCTGAGGGCAGGACCTTCAACCTATCCTGGCTGCTTCCTCAGTTCCTGCGCCCAGGACTGGTTAGCATTAGCCGCTGGAAGGAGGAACAAGGGTCGGGGGCTGTTCTTCCCACAGTTTGTGGAGACAGAAGCAGAGGGGAAGTGACAGGAGCGGCAGCTACAGAGAAGGGCTGACTCACCACAACTGCTTCCTGGGTCACACATCCCCTGACGCTTGACCCCAGAAACAGATGCTGCCCCGCCACCCTGTGCTGCCAGACACGGAGATGGCAGGAAAGCCAGGCCTGGGGTTCTGGGGCCTTCAGCTCTAACTTTTTGTAGGATCTGCAGAAATGATCTGGTCTCTCTGATCCTCTGTAAGACGAGGACATTGGATCTCTGGTACCTTGTAGTTCTGACATTCTAGAACTCTGATGGACTTCTCTGATGGGGCATAATGGAGCAAATATAGGTAAGGTGCACCTGGGAGGACTCTACCGTCACTAAATCCTGTCTCTTTGGCTGCGTTTGCCAAGTGAAGCTGTGTGTCTCTCCTCCACTCCTGACTCACTCCTTTTTGGAAGGATGGGATTTTCTAGCGCCTGGGGTCTTAGACCCATATGGCAGAAGAAGGGTGAAATGAAAAATTGTGCTTTGAATGTGCCATTTGAGCTGGAGCTAAATTGAGGAAAAGCTTTGTCTGTGAGTTTACAAACATACAATTAAGGCTCTTATAGTTATCTAAATCCACTTTCTTGCCTTATAATTTCATGGTTAGAAGCATTACAGTTGTTTTTAGATTTTCGTTATAACTGCATTATAACCACAGACGGAACCGAATGGTGTTTGCTTATTTGTGTAACAAATTATGCCCCTCAGCTTACTTTCCTGTGTAATTTGCATGGGGTGTACATTTTGCAAAAAAGTATACATTGGTCTGAGGGCCTTTTCCTCTCCTTCTGTCTTCTCCCCCTAAAGCAGCACCAACAAAAAGGTTGGGGACCAACATGCACATAAGGGATTTCATTCACGAGTGTATTACACTGCATTTTATGTGTGAACGACACACATGTCTGCAGACAGACAGACCTGCAGAAAGAGAATTGTACTAAGAGATTGAAATTTAAGCTCCGTTTCTTCAGCGTCAGCTAGGAAACTCAAAGTCAGCTTACTTCCTCAATCTTTAATTTCCATCTAAGCTCTGGCACCAAAGCACACCTCAAACACACTCTTATAAATTACAGATGTTTTGTGTAAAACCAGAATCATAGTTCTCTGAGTTGCTATTGAGTTTGAACAAGATAATGTCTGAAATTCCATTGCAAAT
>RCUC01152992.1:0-80397 GCA_003697995.1 Taxidea taxus jeffersonii | reverse complement strand
TAGTTGGCTGCTCCCATGTTAGGGGCATAGATATTTAAAATTGTTAGATCTTCTTGTTGGACAGACCCTTTGAGTATGATGAAGTGTCCTTCCTCATCTCTTATTATAGTCTTTGGCTTAACATCTAATTGATCTGATATAAGGATTGCCACCCCAGCTTTCTTCTGATGCCCATTAGCATGGTAAATTGTTTTCCACCCCCTCACTTTCAATCTGGAGGTGTCTTCAGGTCTAAAATGAGTTTCTTGTAGGCAGCATATGGATGGGTTTTGTTTTTTTATCCATTCTGAAACCCTGTGTCTTTTGATTGGGGCATTTAGCCCATTTACGTTCAGGGTAACTATTGAGAGATATGAATTTAGTGCCATTGTATTGCCTGTATGGTGATTGTTGCTGTATATTGTCTCTGTTCCTTTCTGATAATACTTTTAGGGTCTCTCTTTGCTTAGAGGACCCCTTTCAATATTTCCTGTAGAGCTGGTTTGGTGTTTACAAATTCTTTCAGTTTTTGTTTGTCCTGGAAGCTTTTTATCTCTCCTTCTATTTTCAATGATAACCTAGCTGGATAAAGTATTCTTGGCTGCATGTTTTTCTCGTTTAGTGCTCTGAATATATCATGCCAGTTCTTTCTGGCCTGCCAGGTCTCTGTGGATAAGTCTGCTGCCAATCTAATATTGTTACCATTGTACGTTACAGACTTCTTGTCCCGTGCTGCTTTCAGGATTTTCTCTTTGTCGCTAAGACTTGTAAATTTTACTATTAGATGGCGGGGTGTGGGTCGATTCCTATTGATTTTGAGGGGTGTTCTCTGCACCTCCTGGATTTTGATGCTTTTTCCCCTTGCTATATTAGGGAAATTCTCTACAATAATCCTCTCCAGTATACATTCTGCTCCTATTTCTCTTTCTTCTTCTTCTGGAATCCCAATTATTCTAATGTTGTTTCATCTTATGGCATCACTTATCTCTCAAATTCTCCCCTCGTGGTCCAGTAGTTGTTTGTCTCTCTTTTGCTCAGCTTCTTTATTCTCTGTCATTTGGTCTTCTATATCACTAACTCTGTCTTCTGTCTCATTTATCCTAGCAGTAAGAGCCTCCATTTTTGATTGCACCTCACTAATAGTTTTTTTTATTTCAACTTGATTAGACTTTAGTTCTTTTATTTCTCCAGAAAGGGCTTTTATTTCTCCTGACAGGGTTTCTCTAATATCTTCCATGCCTTTTTCGAGCCCGGCTAGAACCTTGAGAATCGTCATCCTGAATTCCAGATCTGACATATTACCAATATCTGTATTGATTAGGTCCCTAGCCTTCGGTCCTGTCTCCTGCTCTTTTTTTTGTGGTGAGTTTTTCCGCCTTGTCATTTTGTCCAGATAAGAATCCGCTGTTCTCCTTGTTAAGTGAACTTGGTCTTGGCTGGATTTCTTTGATCTCCTGGGGGAGGGGCCTGTTGTAGTGATTCTCAGGTGTCTTTGCCCCAGGCAGAGTTGCACCGCCCTTACCAGGGGCCGGGCTAAGTAATCCTCTCAGGTTCGCTTTTGGGAGCTTTTGTTCCCTGAATGCTTTCCGTAGAGTTCCGGAGGACGGGAATGACAATGGCGGCCTCCCAATCTCCGGTTCAGAGGAGCCGAGAGCTAGGGGCCCCAGTCTTCAGTGCGCCTTCATAGAAAAGTGTTTAATCCCTCCGGTCTCCCCAGCCCACATTTGCGCCCGGAGACCGCGCGCGCCTGGAGACCGCGCTCAGAGAAAATCGAGCGTAAGCAGTCCCGTCTCACTGGCTTCTGGGAGCGCTCCGAGCTCACCCAGCCTGTGACCAAGCGTCTCTGTCTCTGGCAGAGTCCCACCTGGAGTCTCCGAACCCCGTAGATCCCTGAGCTCTCCCGGGTCGGAGTCTCCCCGGTTCTTGTGGGGACCCCTTTCACAGAGCACCGGCCCGTGCCACAGAGCACCAGTCCGCGTCACAGACCACTAGGAAACCTTGGCTCTGTCTCCACAGCCGGCTTCCCTGCTCTAATACCTGTGAGCTCTGCAACACTCAGACACCCCCGATCATTCTGTGACCCCGTGGGACCTGAGTCCACGTTGTCCCCGTGAGGTCTTCACCCCAGTTTAGCCTCTGGAGTGACGTCCCTCCGTGGAGCCGACTTTTAAAAGTTCTGATTTTGTGCTCCGCCGCTTGCCGGGAGCCGGCCCCTCCCCCTGGGGTCTATCTTCCTGTCGCGTTGGATTCACTTCTCCGCTGGTCCTACCTTTCAGAAAGTGGTCGATTTTCTGTTCCTAGAATTGTTGTTTTTCTTCTCTTCGATCTCCTGTTGGATTTGTAGGTGTTCGGAATGGTTTGATAGGCTATCTAGCTGATCTCCTGCTGTCTGATGTCGTCTCAGCCTGCTACTTCTCCGCCATCTTGACTCCTCCCCAGGAGTCTCTTTTTTAAAATTTTTTCTTCGTTCATTTGTTTTGTTTCTTAAATTCTGCATATTAGTGAAATCACCTGGTATTTGTCTTTCTCTGACTGACTTATTTCATTTAGGATTATACTCTCTGGATCCATCCATATTGTTGCAAATGGCAAGATTTCCTTTTTTATGGCTGAGCAATATTCCAGTATGTATCCACATCTTCTTTATCCATGCATCTATAGATGGACACTTGGGCAGCTTCCATAATTTAGCTATTGTAAAGAATGCTGCAGTAAACATAGGGGTACATATATCTTTTCAAATTAGTGTTTTCACATTCTTTGGATAAATACCCAGTAATGGAATTACTAGATCACATGGTAGTTCCATTTTTAACTTTTTGAGGAACCTCCATACTGTTTTCCACACTGGCTTTCCAGTTTGTATTCCCACCAACAATACATGAAGGTTCCTTCTTCTCCACATCCTTACCAGTACTTGTTGCTTCTTGTGTTTTTGATTTTAGCCATTCTGACAGGTATGGCATGATATTTCATTGCAGTTTTGATTTATATTCCTCTGATCATGAGTGATGTTGAGTATCTTTTCATGTGTCTATTGGCCATCTGTATGTCTTTGAAGAAATGTCTGTCCATGCCTTCTGCCCATTTTTTAATTGGATTATTTGGGTTTGTTTTTTTGTTTGTTTGTTTGTTTTGTTTGTTTGTTTTTGGTGTTGTATTCTACAAGTTCTTTATATTTCTAATACTAACCCCTTACTGGCTGGGTATGTCATTTGCAAATATCTTTTCCCATTCAGCTGGTTGTCTTTTAGTTTTGTTGATTGTTTCCTTTGCTGCACAGAAGCTTTCTTTTTTTGATGTAGACCCAATAGTTTGTTTTTGCTTTTGTTTTCCTTACCTCAGGGAACATATCTAGAAAAATATTTCTATGCCAATGTCAGAGAAATCACTGCCTGTGCTTTCTTCTATGATCGTATGGTTTCAGGTCTCACATTTAGGTCCTTAATACATTTTGAGTTTATTTTTGCATATGGTGTAAGAAAGTGGCCCACTTTCATTCTTTTGCATGTAGCTGCTCAGTTTTCCCAGTACCATTTGTTGAAGAGACTTTTTCCATTGCATATTCTAGTCTCCTTTGTCAAAGATTAATTGACCGTATAACTGTGGGTTTATTTTCAGGCTCTCTATTCTATAGAACATAATTTATCTTAAAGGGAATAAATTTTTACTTTTGATAGATTACAAGCCACTCAGAACTTTCCTAGACAGATTATTAAGAGATAACTAAGAGTGTTCTGGTTTTCACTGGTTACTGCAATCAGTGGGCTCCCAACTTTAAAAAAAAAACATCACATTTCTATATGACCTACTTAGTCCTTGGTAGCTGAAACTCTTTCCTGAGAATCTAAATATTAACAGCAATTTTCTGACTCAAATGCTTCAAAGTCCTCATGTTCTATGTCTTCCTAATTGTAAATTTTTTACCCATTGGTACAGGAATACCCTGGATTATCCCTTAGTGTTCTTTTGCAAACTCATGGGCATTATCACAGACCAATTGCTTATTTCCACCTTTCCCTAGACCCATAATTCCTTTGTCTAAGCAGCAGCACCCAAACAAGTGGAGGCTTTTACTGACTTGGTTTTAGGATCTTCTTTAACTTGATGATGTCTCATTCTGCATAATCTTTGTCACTTACTGAACATAGATAAAATTTTCAGCAAGCAGGCTTAATTCCTATGAAATTTTATCACTTTCCCCTTCACACACTGTATCCATCATTGGGTTAATTTAAACCTACTATCTTTTCTCATTACTCAAAGGAGGGGAATCCCATGACTGGCTACCTTCTGTTCAAGAACTGACTATGCCTTGGACAGACTTATTACAAACATCCTTAGAAAATCTTGATTTAATATCATTTATTGATTGGCTGTCTCTTAATTCTGAAACTGGAAAATTTTAGGCAAGGCATGCCATAACAGATTTCAGTTAACTCTTAGAATATAACCTGTCATGGGGTGCCTGGGTGGCTCAGTCAGTTAAGTGTCTGTCTTCAGCTCAGGTCATGATCTCAGAGTCTTGGGATAGAGCCCTGCATCAGGCTCCACACTCAGTGAGGAATCTGCTTGCCCCTCTTCCTCAGTCCCTCCCGCTGTTGGTGTGCATTCTCTCTCTCAAATAAATCTTAAAAAAAAGAATATAACCTGTTATCGGAAGTAAATTTAGCCCAGATGGTAGAATTCTGTGTACTTGCCAGAGCTTACAAATTGACAAGAGAAAATAGTTAATATATATATACTCATACCTGGTAGTCCATTGGAGTAATCCATGATTTTGAAATGCTTTAGAAAAATAGGAGATTTTTTAAAAAATTATGGTTATAATACACACATGCAACACACACATACACACACGTGCGTGCTCACACATATCTTAGTCCATTTGGGAAGCTATAAAAAATACCATAGGCTGGGACGCCTGGGTGGCTCAGTTGGTTAAGCGGCTGCCTTCGGCTCAGGTCATGATCCCGGGGTCCTGGGATCCAGTTCCGGTTCGGGCTCCTTGCTCAGCAGGGAGCCTGCTTCTCCCTCTACCTCTCTGCCTGCCTCTCTGCCTACTTGCGCTCTCTGTCTGTCAAATAAATAAATAAATAAAAATCTTAAAAAAAAAAAATACCATAGGCTGGGTGGCTTATTATTTCTCATAGTTCTAGAGTCTGGGAAGTCCCAGGTAAAAGTGCCAGAGGGTTCAGTGTCTAGTGAGGACCTGCTTCTTGGTTTATAGACTTCCATCTTCTCATTATGTTTTCATAGGCCGAACAAGTAAGGAACTCTATGGTGTCTCTTTTATAAGAGAATTAATCTGTTTCTAAAGGCCCCACCTCATAATACCATCACATTAGAGATTAAGATTTCAGTATTTAAATTTGGTGGGGGACACAAAAATTCTATACATATATCAAAAAATTTATCACTTTAACCATTTTTAAATGTACCAGTCATTGGCATTAAGTGCATGCACAGTGTTGTGCAACCATCGCCATGACCTATTTCCAGAACTTTTTATTATCCCATATAGAAACTATGTTCTCATGAAACAATAACTCCTCATTGTTGTCTCCCCCTAGCCCTAGTAACCTCTATTCTAGTTTCTGTCTCTGTGAATTTTAAGGTACCTTATATAAGTGGAATCATATATTTTTCCTTTTCTGTCTGGCGTATATCATGTAACATCATATAATATATTAATGTAAACATATTAATATAACGTAAACCTATTTTCTACAGTAGCTGCATCATTTTACATTCCTACCAGAAAAGCACCACTGTGTAAAGCACTACTGTTCTAACTTGTTCACATCCTAACTAACATTTGTTATTTTTCATATTTTTGATAATTGCCATCCTAATGAGTGTGAATTGGTAACAATGAAGGTTTTTGACCCCAGCCATTAACCCAGTTAAAATGGTTAACAGATTAAATGACTCTTAAATTCTCCTGTACCTCCTAAATGGATGGCTATCATAAAATGTTGAAGCCATGCAAAAACAGATAGCATGAAAGCCAAAGGAAATGCCTAGATAATGAATATAGCAGGTAGGCCTTACTAAGGTACTAGCCCTCAGGATAGTCCTAGAAGCTAACTCTTCCAAGAGGTTGAAGGAAGTTTTATAGCATGCCAGTGATTGGCTCCAGAATCTGAAGAGTAATTGGAGAAATCACAGCTATAAATTCCATGAAGATTATCTCTGATACTTCAGTGTGGATACTTGGTGACACTAGAGGATCTTAACTAGAATCTTGCCAAAACTTTTGCTTCAAACTACTTACCACAATAAAGACAAATTGACCACCACAGTCAATGAACATTGGTGAGGATATTTTTACTAAGATTACTAAGGATACATGTCTGATAGATGTCTCTATAGAAGGGGCATGGACAAGAGCCCAAGCCTCAAATTCCCTGTGAAAATTTTTAAAGGAGGTCATATAATTACCTCCTTCTTTATTTTTTTAATTGAGATATAATTGAAACATAACACTACATTAGTTTCAGATATACAGTATAATGATTCAATATTTATATATTTTAAAATGGTTACCACAATAAGTCTACTAACTTCCTTCATCATATGGATTTTGAATATGCCATTCTGGTCATTGTTGGCTTATTCTAAGAGTAGATCAAAGCATTTCCTTTCTGGGCAGCTCTGGTTTTGACAATAGCAAACACATTTCTTGATTTAATGTTTCCATATCTCCAGTGATAAAGGTACTCATTTTGTTGGGACTCTTAGAAAATTCTTCGAAGCCTTGAGCTTAGAAACAAATTGTCATTCTTTAAATTGTATGCTTTCTGTATCCTCTTTCTTCTTCTTCTTCTTCTTCTTCTTTTAAAGATTATTGATTCACTGAGAGAGGGAGGGAGAGAGAGGGCAGGAGGGGGGCAGAGAGTCTTAAGCAAACTTCGTCCTGCACATCACCACCCTGAGTTGAAACTAAGAGTTGGCCACTCAGTCAGCTGTGCCACCCAAGCACTCCACTTTTCTGTATTCTTATTCACTTCTAAGAATAAGCCAAACACCTGGATGCAATTTGTTCATGATTTGGATTTGGGTAAAACATAAAACTGAACAAATTGCTGGGCTTGCAACCATTTTTCTGAATGTCTACTAACTCCTTTTAGTTCTAGTCCTTTACAATAAAGCATTTGGTTTCATCATTCATTTGCCTCTGTTATTAATGTGTGGCTTTGGTTTTGTTGTTGCTGTTTATTTATTTTTGTTGTGTGTGGAAGATGGCATATCAGACAGATAACCAAAAACAAAATCACCGTTTATGTCATACTTAGAGGGTAAGAAGGAAAGTTTCTATAACACCCAGACATCACTCATAGAAGAACACCTCTATATAGCTGAACTTTCACAGGTGTAAGACTCAGAAAATAAACCTGTGAAATTTACTGAATACTCGTCTCATGTTACACACCTTATAAACAAGGTTTACTATGTAGGAAATTTCTGGAATTCCCTATAAGATATAACATTTCATCTATTTCATGGCATCTTTACTATATATATATATTCTTCTACCTAGTACTTAAATATCCCTGAAAAGTACAAAATTTTATACGATAAGACTAGGCATCCACATAGGGTGTTTTGTCTGAGAACTTGTCATTGGGATTCCACCTACCATAAGTATCAAATTTGTAACACAAAAGCCTACTGACTACTGCCAGTAAATTGGACAGGTATTTTTATCTTAGTAAATTGATGCCTGTTTTAGAGTACTCAGTAGTCTCTGATATCACTCAGTCTACCTTCGGGTCTACTATTTTACACTCAGAGAAAGAGATTATTATGTAGCTTATTTCAAGAAGGAGGAAAAACCAGATCTCTATAGAGATCTGAATTCCAAGGAAAGTCTGGATATTTTTCCTTCTGTCCTTAGCCTCTTTATATCACTCTTTACTAGATGCATAGAAATCTTAACATGCCATGGTTCAGAGATTGAAAAGGGAGTTAGGTAATGTCGGAAATCCATAGAACTCCTTCTGTTCACAAAGTAAAAAGACCTAGACATAACCAGACTTCAGAGCTATTACATGTACCACTTTAAGAAAAAAATACATATTTACAAAATATATTTAGTTAGATAGATATTTCTGAGAATTTTATTCTCAATAGGTATTTCTGAAAATTTTATTATTACTAAGAGGGTCCAGGAAAAAATAAAGGAAATTATGATATTAGGTAGTTTAGGTAATATGCCCATATCTACTCTGTAGGCTCTACTGTGGATGCAGTCTATTCTCTTGAGTTAATTAGACCACCTTTGGTTTTTGGCTTAGATGTGAACAATATAATCTGATCATAGTATTCTTAGTATCTGACTGAGTTACGATGTTCAATTATGTAACCTCTAGAATTTAAATGCCTTTCATAGGCATTGTTCTATCAAATGATAGTCCAACAACAAGAACAAAAGAAAACCTGGTATATGTAAAGGTTGAAATGACCACCAATAGAACTCTGACATGTAATGATGACTCTACAAACATCTATTTAATCATTTCCCCTTACTATAACCATCTATACTCTATGTCAGGCTGAAGAATGATTGAAAGGGAAGGTGGAGTAATGTACCATCTGTTTCAACAGCATTTCAATAAGATTTTAGATCAACTATGTCAATTATGTCTTAGTTGCTTGTTTTAAGAAAAATTTGCCTTGGGGCACCTGGGTGGCTCAGTGGTTTAAACCTCTGCCTTCGGCTCAGGTCATGATCTCAGGGTCCTGGGATCGAGCCCCACATCTGGCTCTCTGCTCAGCAGGGAGCCTGCTTCCCCCTCTCTCTGCCTGCTTCTCTGCCTACTTGTGATCTCTCTCTCTCTCTCTCTGTCAAATAAAATCTTTAAAAAAAAAAAATTTTAAAAAAGAAAAATTTGCCTTGGAGAAATAATTTCATAAACCAATAAATAACGTCACTGATTACTTTATGCATTTCCTATAGATCAATTTATTGCAGACAAAAATCTGCTCACTTGGTATACTGATTACTTATCAAACAGGAACTTACTTTCCAAGATTTGCTTTAAGACACTTGCTTTGTTATGTCTATCAACCTTAAACTATTATAATCACAATTTTTTATTGAATCCTGGTCAGTTCCCTGGTTAGATAGACCCACCTTTAATCACTTGAGCTCAAACTTCAAAGTCTTATATATATATAATTTCTGACATTATTCTTCTAAGACACTGCTAAGACTCCATCAAGGAGGCACTCTACCTTAATGCAGTGAGTCCACATAAACTTGGTTTGGCTCTATTAACAAACTATTGGGTAATATTTTGAGGATTTCAGCAAAAAGTTAAATACCTTTTGAAAGAGATGGAATTTCTGTTTCTCAAAAAGTTTTAGATTTCAGGGGCCCCTGGGTGGCTCAGTGGGTTAAAGCCTCTGCCTTCGGCTCAGGTCATGATCCCGGGGTCCTGGGATCGAGCCCCGCATCAGGCTCTCTGCTCAGCAGGGACTCTGCTTCCCCCTCTCTCTCTGCCTGCCTCTCTGCCTGATTGTGATCTCTGTCTGTCAAATAAATAAATAAAATCTTTAAAAAAAAAAAAAGTTTTAGATTTCATGTTTTTGTAAAAGGGATTATTTTAGGAGTTTAGAGAACTATTTTTTACAGATAAAAAACATTACTGACTTATAAAATTTTGTCTTTTAAAATCTGTTCAAAAGCTAACCATATTATGAAAGTCTAATAAACCAGAATTGTTAGTCTATGAATTAATTAGTATTCTTTTCAGTAGGTATGAAGGCACTTCTATATATTAAAAACATTTTGGAAGATGTAATGGAGGTGAGAAAAAATCAATTGCTGCTGCTTACTCAGTGGCATACATTTCCCAATCAAAAATAAGAAAAAAATAGACAAGCTGTCATTGACAGTGTGAAGAGAGAGAGGTATTGAGAGATAAATGCAAAAAACTTTAGACACTAAGTAGTATGGGACATTTAAATACAGATCACATTTGGAATAAGGTTTAAGGTTTGATTGATATAAAGTTTGTTAAAATTAGTCCTATATCTATCAAATTGAGTATTGATTTTGTGTATTTATATATTGTGCTGACTGGAAGTGAAATGATGAAACTAGAGATTTGGAAACTAGGATGGGGAAGAAAGAGGACAGTTAAGTGACCCAAATTCTAATTAAAAATCACTGACTGAAAGAAATGAAAGAATGTTAGATATCAAGAAGAAAAATAAGAAATTTAGCTGTTTGAAATAATATTGTAACTGACTTCAAAGAAATTTGAATTTCTTCAAATTTCAAGTTAGTTGCATTGTACTTTTCCTTATTGGAAGTAAGAGTTACATAAAGTTAGTCTTTTATTTTAATTTTTTTTAAGATTTTATTTATTTATTTGACAGAAAGGCACAGCGAGAGAGAGAGAGCACAAGCAGAGTGGGAGAGGGAGAAGCAGACTCCCTGCTGAGCAGGGAGCATGATGCAGCGCTCAATCCCAGGACCCTGAGACCACGACCTGAGCCGAAGGCAGCTGCTTAACCAACTGAGACACCCAGGTGCCCCATTAGTCTTTTATTTTTACTTTGTCTACGTTATGCTATTCCAAATGTTTCAACTATGCAGGAAAAGAAAATGATTCAGAGAAACTCCTATTGATTAAAGAAGCTTTAACTAGTATTCTGGATGTATTGGAAACCAGAACACCTTAATAAAAACTTATTTATTGAAAAGAAATATAAATTTGGCCATTGACTGTCTTAGCAGTGATTTTCACTTTTTAAATTATTTTTATTAACATATAATGTATTATTTGCCCCAGGGGTACATGTCTGTGAATCATCAGGCTTACACATTTCACAGCACTCACCATAGCCCATACCCTCCCCAATGTTCATAACCCTACCACCCTATCCCTACCCACCCCACCCTCCAGCAACCCTCAGTTTGTTTTGTGAGATTAACAGTCTCTTATGGTTTGTCTCCCCCCATCCCATCTTTAGTGCAATTATGCTTATGTTATTCTTAAAACTTGTGCATCACAACATACTCCTTTTATAAACACTGGCTCTCAAAATACCTTTGTGAGATAGACTTAAAAAATATGTTTCACTATTAATAAAGTGGTCATCACTGAAGTCAAGTAGATTGGACAATATTATAGACAGTCGAAATGTTTTGCAAATCCTTTCTGTACTTTTTTCATTTTCGATATGTTATCAAAACAAACTCTTCTTTATGGATGTCCCATTTTAAGATGTGACTAGAATAACAAATCAGTGGTATTACATGATGACAATATTTCTTTAGTAGAAAGCATCTGTTTCTCATCATTATGAAGAATCATACTTTTCGTGTTTTAATACTCAAGAATATCTATGATAACCAGAAACCCAAGCTTCATTATGACCATATATATTCATTATAACTTCATTATAATTATGTGAGAGAAAGCATCCCTTCCCACAACAAAATTAAGAGTCCTCCCTTGAACCATGGAAACCAGTGGATACCATTTACTGATTGGCTTACACCTGGACAGTTTGGACCAGTCACTATGGAAAGAAGGATGGATTTACCCTAATTGCCTTAGGCCCAGTTCACTGCAGGGAACTAGGGCCATTATCTTATAAACCACATGGTTGCAAGAATGGATGTTGGGAAGATAATCACAATATAATGCTGCCTGTCTCCAAGCTTATGTTTATGCTGCTTTTCTGGAACTAAATGGGACCCCTCCCTTCTTTCTGCTTATTGAAATACTCTCATCTTGTAAGGATAAGGTAAGGACTTATCTTCCTGCAACACATCACCACTCTCCTTTCCCTGCTAGACTTTTATTTTTGTAACACATAATGTATGGCTGGATTGCATGCTTCTATTTAAAGTTGACCAGATCTCTTTCTTTCTCTCTCTCTCTTTTTAACGGGCTGGGGAAAACATATTCTCATTTGTCAGTGTGCACTTGTTTCATGTCAGCCCCTTTCATGTTCCAAGCTGGACTGTATGCTCTTTGTGGCAGGAATTTGCCCTTTATTTTTCCTGGCCTCATAGATTTGGACTCAGAGAATACACAGCAGATTATTATTGTCTAATTCTTAATGATCCAAAACAAAGCATTGCTTATTGTTGTTATGTTTTGGCCATTAGCATTTTCAAGCTTACTTTTAGAATTTATATTTAGTTTTATCTTAAGATGGTATTGATTTTAGTAAAAATAAGAACAAAAACAAAAAGTCCCAAAACTTTAAAATGTCAGTTCAATCACACAATAGTCTTAGCTTCATAATCTCATGTTAAGTAAATATATGTTATAGAGGAAGGAAGTCTATGTACAGAAATTATTTTAAGAGAAAGAGATTCTCAGCCATGCATGAACTATACTCAAACTCTCTTGAGTGCTTAATAAATATTTGGTCTTATTACTCAGTAGTTCATGTTTGCTTATTCATTGGAAAATTAAAATAAATCTCCTAATTTTCATAATGATTTTATCATATATCAGTCTTCTTTGTAACTCTTCTGAGGAAGTTTGGTCAATGAGGCATTCTATAAAGGAAGGTTAAAGGTTTTAATCTGCATATAAAACTCATAATTCCAAATACAGTTTTCTTAGGCTTGTTCTAATGGCTATTTTTTTAAATTTCTTCTGCCTAATGCAATTTCTAAATAGATTATGAGTTATCACAAGCCTTCTCTAAAGTATTATTATTTGGATCATAGAAAAACAATTGATATGCTATAAATTATATACTTTTAGGAGTGTGAAACCTGGAGCCGCAAAGTCTGTGTTTGATTCCTAACTGAATGACCTTAAACACTAGTTGAATGACATTGGACAAGTTAGTTCTTGTTACTCAATTTTATTATTTATAGAGTGGTGATTATAATAGTACCTATATCATAGGATTCTTATGAGGGTTTGGTTTAACTTCATTTCTAAATATAGATGTATACAAAATGTCATAGAATTAAAGAATTAGAGATGGTAAAATCTATTCTTTATTGAAAGGTGATTGCTCTTAGATACCACGTAAGTCAGTGTAATTAAAATGTCTAACTTGTAAGTATGCAAGGACATCTTTTTAGAATCAAAAGGAATAAATTAGCTGTCAGTCACTTGGTTTGGAAGCATAATAGAAAAAACAGAAATCAAGGTAGTCTCTTTCCCTCTTTCTGTCTGTAGGCTGTGAGATCTCTCTGCTAAGATAACCTCTGTGTGTGTCTGCTTCATAATTCTATTTTTTCAGATAGACTTCCTCTGCCCCATTTGCTTATAAGCCCAACATAGTTATCCCCACCTTGGTATTGCAACAGTATTGGGTCAGATGTCCAACAGAGATTGAAAAGTGTTTTTGAGTCCTTGGATTATTTTTGACAGAAATTACAACTGGTCCAGCTTAGGTTAGGTAATTGCCCTCATCCAGTGAACTAGACCCAGGGGCACATAGTTTCCTGCCCACTCAGTAGGGACTCTGGGACCCACATATCCTAAAACAAGAGTGCACTGACAGGGAAATTGACTAGTAGTACCAGACAGATCTTTTTTAGAGATGGGCTTGAAAATTTAACAGAGGCCATGTGAGAACAAAATAGAGATTATCAATTAACCAACCTAATCAATTTAGTTTTAAAGTTTGGATGACATACATTTTCATTCATCACATTTTGTAATGACAAGAGTTTCTTTTTTCTCAGATCATTATAGAAATTTTGAACATAAGTGTAAGACTAATACTTTCATCGTCACAATTATGACCTTATACCAACCTCATTTTTCACTCTGGAGAGCTTTACAAAATGATACACTTGAAAATATTTTATCCAACTCTAGGTGAGTAGGAACACTGAAAAATGCCAAAACAAATTGACACCATACAGGTAGTTTTATTAGATGAGATCAATTACTGGAATGGGGTTTAGCTAACACTCTGAAAAGGAAATAAATTCAAGACATAAGAATATGCTATTATAATTTACCCCTGCTTCTCAATCCGTGGACTTCTAGTATGGCTTCTCAGTGGACCTTTCCATGTGACCCCTTAGCTTTACTTTTGGCACTAGACTTGGAGAATGATGGCAATCCTGCCTGCCCTTAGAAGAAAGAGGGCTTATACCAGATAGTGAATCTTCTGGCACCTTGATTTTGGACTTCTAGCCTCCAGAAATGTAAGAAATAAATTCTTGGTGTTTATAAGCAACTCAGTCTATGGTATTTTTTGTTTCAGAAGTCCAAATGGACTAAGTGTCATTCCTTGAAGCTAAAATGAATTCCCTTGCTGACCTTTTGTGAAGCATTTCCTTAACTCCCAAGCTCTTGCCTTTGGCATTACTTCATAGCATTTTTTTCTTTTTTTTTTTTTTTAATTTAAACATATAATGTAACCCCACCACCCTCTCCCAACCCCCCTCCCCCCCACCACCCTCAGTTTGTTTTATGACATTAAGAGTCTCTTTTGGTTTGTCTCCCTCCTGATCCCATCTTGTTTCATTTTTTCTTTTCCTACCCCCTTAACCCCCATAATGCAAGGTACCACTTGGAAGAGTATAACTTAAATATAGATTAATTCTGGTGAGGTTTATGTGTCCACTTGGTTTATAGGAAGCTAGCTGCCCATTGCACTTTTTCTTCTTTCCTTGACATTATGCTGCTCTAGCCAGACTTTTGTATTCATAGTTCTCCAGGCAGGAAGTAAGTATTAATCTCTGTTTCAGTATGTCCTAGTCTCTTAAAGGACTATTGCCAAGTTCTTTTAATGTCAGTCTGTGATGGTTAATTTTATGTGTCAACTTGAGTGGGCCACAGGTTTCCAGATTAACCATTGTTTCCGGGTGTATCTGTGGGAGTGTTTCCCCATGACAGTAGTATCTGAGTTGGTAAACTTTGTAGATTGCCCTGTACAATGTGGGAGGGCATCATCCAAACTGTTGAGGGCCTGATTAGAACAAAGGGCTGAGGAAGGAGATGTTTATCCCTTTTTACCCGCTTCACTGATTGAGCTGGAACATCTCATCTTTTTCTGTCCTTAGACCAGAATTTATACCACCCAATTTCCTGGGTGCTATTTTGCAGATGGCAGATAATGGGACTTAGCCTCCATAATTGTGTGAGATGATTCCTCATAGTAAATCTCTAGATGGGTGGATAGATAAATAGATAGATAGATAGATAGATGGATAGATAGATAGATAGATCTCTTATTGGTCCTGTTTCTCTAGAAAAGCCTGATACACTGTCTCATCATTCTTCACTCACGTGGTAGCCCTGTAGTGGACATATGAGCATCTGCAAGTTAGCAAATGTCCAGCCAAGAAATGAGATGCTTTTAGAAACAGGAAGAATGACTTTCAATAACCTCTTCCTTCTGTTATGTAATTTGGTTTTCACAATGAATATTGAGATCTGTTGGATGATACTGTTTTCTCTACTTTACAAATAAGTAAATGAACACTCAGAAGTTAAGCGAACAACTCCAACCAGTTACAGGTTCATTCTGCACTAGAGCCTTTTTTCCCATCTATTTCCAGATTTAAGACTCAACTTTTTAATACCAAATTACATACCTTAAGAGACTGTTGACCTCTGGATCAATGTATTTCTTAGATATTTAAGACTTCAACAAATATAAGAAAAATAAATCCTGAATAAGTGATTTAGTATTTAGTTAGTTTTTTTTTTTTAATTTTAAAGTCTTTAAAAAGTTGGTAGGGAGGAAAGAAAAGACCTAATTCAATACTCATTTCTATATGCTTCCTACTTACTTTTCAGAGCTGTGACGGAGCTGTCTTCTTCATTTTGATATAAATACTCTCTCCACAGTCACTAAGAAATTAAGAAAACCTCATTTATTTTTCCAGGGTCCATTAACAAATCCATATTTTATTTGTCTTCCATCTTCATTTTCAGCTGTGCCTTGCTAATAAGAAAAAGCTAACTTTTTTTTTCTAGCAATCAAAATCCATTCACAATACTGATTTCCAATTATTTAAAGAGTGAATTGCATTTTGCAATTTTGTCTGGTTTAAAAAGTAGATTCAGTAAATATCTTGCCTGGAAACAGAGATAATAGGTTCATCATGGATATTGTCCCTTAAGTCAGAGTTACACAACAGTAGTTTGTTTAATCCTTTCCTTCCCCTTGCCCCTGGTAATGACATTTCATTAACATTTTAACTTCTATGGAAAAAAACTTATTTCAGCTTAGAGCTTTAATAACCTACCTAGGGTATGTTTTACGTGAGCCTGCATTTTTAAAAAAAGAATCTTCTAACAGGTTCTAATATTAGTTTTAATTTTGAATTCTTAGCAGTGTCTATTGACCCAATGAAATTTTCAGTACTCAGTTTTAGCCATATTTATGAAGAAAGACCAAACCCTAACTGCATAGAATAAGGATACAAAAGAAGATTTGTGTACCAGGTTTCACTCTGCTCCTTCAAATATGGTCTTGACCATGGGCATCCCTCTAATTACCCTTACTTAGGGAATTTGTCACATAACACTCTCATTTCCTCTCTACTGGTTAGGGAGGGTACATGCCTTTGTTCTGTACAGGCTTATTAGGCATCGGTCCTCTGGAATTTGGAAATTTAAAAAAATACATATTAAACTAATGGTCTTTTAGAATTCTTTTTGAAGACTTACTATTTTTTTAAAGATTTTATTTATTTATTTGACAGAGAGATCACAAACAGGCAGAGAGGCAGGCAGAGAGAGAGGAGGAAGCAGGCTTCCGGCTGAGCAGAGAGCCCGATGCGGGGCTTGATCCCAGAACCCTGGGATCATGACCTGAGCCAAAGGCAGAGGCTTTAACCCACTGAGCCACCCAGGCGCCCTGAAGACTTACTATTATTTTTTAATTAGCTTTAAAATGAAATAATAACTGAATTTACTAAGTAACTAAATTGAACATCAGTGATGTTACAGATCACCACAAATGTGCTTTTAGCTTTGCCCTCTGAATGAGGAAAGGTACCTTAGCATTTCATCTGCTGCCTTTATCACTCATCCTCCTCTTTCTTCTTCCTGTATCTTTCTGTGTAAAGTGATTCAGTCTTTACTTAGTGCTCAATTATGTAACTGGGTTTTGCTTCCCTGGATACAGATGGACACATGTTAATTTTCCCTTTCTCCTGAAAATGCTCTAATTGTTAGCTTTTTCTTTCTGTCCCAGTTTCTCTCTCCTTTATTCTTTGTATTAATTGACCCACTCTATCCCTGTAATGCCCTGTAATGGCCACTGTTGCTGCTTCTCTCTGCCCACTTTTTCAGGGCCATATTTACAGTCTCACCCCATGCCAGGCAGACTGCACAGATTTTCCCTGAGTTCTCTGGCTTTCCATCTGTGCTGCTCATCTGGGCTCAGAGGTCACATGCTCTGGGGTCACCAGGCCCATAAGGTTGGGCTCATAATCCACCAGTACTTTACCTTTCCTCTGTGATTCGCTTAGGGGTATACACCAATCAGCATACGGTCATATTACTCTGGACAGTAGTCCTGTCATTATACAATAGCCATTGAGCCATATTTTCTTCCCTCTTCTTCTCTGAATGATAGGGGAGAACTATTTTCTACCTTTGAGAAATTAGGTATTTTGTAGAGAGGAATCTGACTGGCAAGGAATTCCCTCAAATTAAAAAATTCCCTTATAATGCTTTCTGGTTTTCTCCCTATGTGTCTTCATTGTAGCTATTAAGCAGAGTAAAGGGGTCATCTTCCAGAACTTTAACATTTTTAATTATTTATTGCCCACCTCATGCAGGTTGCTTAAGATCTGGAATTATTGAGGACTTTCTATACGGTTCAGTGTATGTGAAGTTCAAATACAATTTAAATGAAAGGATCAGTGACCGCTAATGGCCATAACTAGCTTGCTTGCTTGCTTGCTTCCTTCCTCCAGCAAATATTGAGAAGGATTTTTAAAATGTATTATTTTAGGTGCTAAGTATGAATAAATAGACAGTGAATAAAATAGACTATTTGCCTTCATGTAGTTAACTTGTGAGTTAGGGAGGACAAGCAATAAACAATTTATTATATAATGTAATGTCAAGTGGTGAAAATATGTCATAAGAAGAAAAGGATACCTTAATCAAAACAAATAATACGTTGAGGTCAACATTTCCTTTTGCAACCTGACTACTAAATATAACTTCTATGGGCTTTTCCTAAGACATGAACAGTGTTTTGTCATGTGATTTGTAATGGAATTTTAAAAGCATAAACTTTATGCTTAAATATACATATGTAAAATATAACATTATGCCAAATCCTAAGATTATAGCCCAGAGAATTTTTTCACTAGTGGTTACATTGCCACTACTCAGATCAAGAAATGGAATATTACCAGAAGCTCAGAATCCTCCTTCATGCCTTTTCTACTCCTTAACATCCCTTCCCCAAGGCAGGAGATGTTGCCTACTATCTTGACTTCTTTGCCACCAGTTAATTCTGTATTTTTGAACTTTAAATAAATGAAGTTGTATAGTCTGTATTGCTTTTTGTTTACTTTCCTTCTTTGAGATTATCAATATTGTTTTGGGTAATAATGCTTCATTCTCATGGCTAGTTAATATTACTTGGTATGAAAATATATTATGGTTTATTAATCTATTGTACTGTTAAAAGACATTTGTATCATTTACAGTTTGGGGGTATCACAAATAGTGTTGCAATGTCCATTCTTATAAATGTTTTTTGATGAGCATATACCTCTGATGAGCATATTTTTGTATCTCTGCAGTGTAGGTACATAGGAGTAGAAGAGCTTGATCGTAAATTATACATGTATTTAACTTTAGCAGTATTGCTGAACAGTTGTACCAATTTCCATTTTCACAATACCTTTATAGGAGTTTGAGTTTTCTAAAATCTCATGGACACTTGGTGTTATCCTTCTTTAATTTTAGCCATTATTGTATTATTTCATTATAGTTTTACTTTGCATTTCTATGATGAGTAATGATTTTTAGCACATATTCATGTTTATTAAACATTTGATATCATCTTTTATCAAGTGCCTGTAAAAGTCTTTTATCCTTTTTCTTTTTTTAAAGATTTTATTTACTTATTTGACACAGAGAGTGATCACAAGCAGGCAGAGAGACAGGCAGAGAGAGAAGGGGAAGCAGGCTTCCTGCTGCTGAGCAGAAAACTGGATGTGGGGCTTGATCCTAAGACCCTGAGATCACGATGAGAGCTAAGGGCAGAGGCTTAACTCACTTAGCCACCCAGGAGCCCCTCTTTTATTCATTTTGTAAATTGGGTTGCCTATTTTTTTATTACTGATTTGTGGGAGCTCTTTATATGTTCTATATACAGGTCCTTTGCTGGATATATGAATTGAAAATTCTTTCTCTCACTCTATGGCTTACTTTTTAAATTCTCTTAAAGGTGTCCTCTGGAAAAAAATTCTCAATTTTAATGTAACCTAGTTGATCAATCTTTTCTTTTATGGTTAGTGCTTTTGAGATCCTATTCAAAAATTTTTTGTCAACCTTAATATAATTTCCCATGATATCTTGTAGATGTTTTCACTTATGAACTTTATTCTAAAACTTAAAATATACCTGGAAAGGATTGTTTTTTTTGGTGATGTGATATAAAAGTCAAAATTGTTTTTTTTTTCCTTCCTCATGCAAGTGTGATATAACCCACTTATTAAAAAATTTCCTTTCTTCAGTACAGGTTCTTGGTCTCTCAAGTCCTGGCTTTCTGTCAGGCTGGAATTCAAATTATTTCTCCAGCAATTTGAAACCACTGAGTGCTCCATTCATCTGCTAATTTCTGCTTCTTTTACTGACCAGCGTCTTGTCTGTACTGACCAAATCCTAAAGATTTAGCAAATGCCCCACAGGGGAAAACTGGAACGTTGGATGTCAAGTTCATTCCAATAACCGTTTTGTTTCTTTGAGTGCTTGGACTTTCAAATCCTGACTGCTTTGAAACTTTCTGACATCTCTAAAATGATTTTTTAAAAATATCTATATTTTCTGGGGCCACCTGGGTGGCTCAGTGGTTAAGCGTCTGCCTTTGGCTCAGGTCATGATCCCAGCATCCTGGGATGGAGCCCCACATCAGGCTCTCTGCACCCACAGGAATTCTGCTTCTCCCTCTCCCGCTTACCCTGTTTGTATTCTCTCTCTCACTGTCTCTCTCTCTCTCTCTGTCAAATAAATAAAAACATCTATCTTTTCTAGTTGTTTCTGGTGTGAATTTTGAACTGCTAGTAGCTATTCTATCATAGCTAAAGGTGGAAGTGGTTTTTTTTAAGCTCATTTTTTAAATTAACATATAATGTGTTATTTGTTTCAGGGGTACAGGTCTGTGAATCATCAGTCTTATACAATTCACAGTGCTCACTGTAGCACATACCCTTCCCTAATGTCCATCACCCTGTCACCCCATCCTTGCCACCCTCCTTCCCTCCAGCAACCTTCCATTTTTCCTGAGATTAAGAGTCTCTTATGGTTTGTCTCCCTCTCTGGTTTTGTTTTGTTTCACTTTTCCCTCCCTTCTCCTATGATCCTCTGCCTTGTTTCTCAAGTTCCTCATATCAGTGAGATCATATGATATTTGTCTTTCTCTGATTAACTTATTTCACTTGGCATAATCCCTCGAGTTCCATCCACATCATTGCAAATGGCAAGATTTTGTGGTTTTTTGATGGCTGCATAGTATTCCATTGTGTGTGTGTGTGTGTGTGTGTGTGTGTGTATCACATCTTCTTTATCCATTCATCTGTTGATGGACATCTAGGCTCTTTCCATAGTTTGACTATTGTGGACATTGCTGCTATAAACATTCAGGTGCACATGTCCCTTTAGATCACTACATTTGTATCTTTAAGGTAAATACTCCATAGTGCAATTGGTGGGTCATGGGTAGCTCTATTTTCAACTTTTTGCAGAACCTCTATACTGTTTTCCAGAGTGGCTGCACCAGCTTGCATCCCCACCAACAATGTAGGAGGGTTTCCCTTTTTCCACATTAAAGGTGGAAGTAGTAATGATGTTTTCTTCTATGTAAAGAATGATCTAATGACAAATGATCATTAATCTAGTGCTTAAAAAACATGAGGGTAACATCTTAATTAAATCTTAAACTAGAAAGAAGGATCGAACTAAGAAAGGCTGAGATACTAACCTAAGAAAAGAGGTTAAATTCATCAAAAATTTGGGGGACATGAGGATTACCATTATTCTATCAATACTAGAGTATTAGACTGCAATAAAACCAAAATATTAATGAAAAGAAGCTGACTATGTTGTTAATAACCTAATAAAATTTAGCAGACATTTTTAAATGCCTTTTATGAAAAAGACTTACACTTTCTTGCTCTTGAATGTGAGCAAACAATTATGGCCCTTGATGCTATTTCACCTGTTTTCAATGAGAAAAAAATCACAGCTCTTTCTGAAGCAAGTTCACAGGAGAATGTTTGCTTATACCTCTGCAAGAAAAGCAAGAAAGTCTTTACTGTAGAGTGTCCTGACACCAGTTTTGGCAAGAAGCTTTTTCAGAATTGTGAAAGATGGATGAAAATAAAATCAAAACCTTAATGGGAAAACTTAAATTTAAGAGAAACTTGAGTAGGAAAAGCTGTAATATTTTATATACAATGGAATATTACAGGCTTACCTAATAGAAAACTAGACAATAAAAAATAGTGGTGTACATCAGGACCAGTCTTCATTCCCCCCAGCTAATTTTACACTTTGTTGCTTATAGGTCTCCCTGTGGCTACATGACTTACAGGATTTGGGGCTAAGAAGAACTATGCATTCCTAACAAGTCACCCAATTATGGCATTTCTTTATGTACGCTTTTAAAATATCTTTAAAAACTGACTGAGATGCAAAGATATTTAAGCCTGATAGAGGTCACCATCTAACAAACATGCAGAGAGGTTTTCTGCAGTCTGGTGGATGACTTAAGGGAATATAGCTCATAGACGATGGAGGAGCAAATTCAACCTGGGAAGATTAGGGAAGCAATTTTCAAATTAATAGAAAATGGAGCATAATTTTCTAACCTATAATATCTTTTGAGTCTGTTCAATAAGCATCTATTAAGTACTTACTATGTCCCAGATATTGCCATGGGTGCTGAATATAAGGATTGTGGTTGGTCTTGCCTTAAAGAAGGGTTTCTTAACCTCAAAAGTGCTGAAATTTTGGGCCAGATATTTCTTTCTAATGGGAAACTGTCCTGTGCACTGTAAAAAGTTGAGTTGCATTATAGGCCCTTACTTACTACATAGTGGTAGCACCCTTCTGCCAGCTGTGAGAACTCAGAGTGTCTCCAGATATTACCAAATGTGCCCTGGCACGCAAAAATCACTTTCAGTTTAAAACCATTGCCTTAAAAGAAATTTAAATCTAGTGAGAGACACTGAGGAGTAAATAGATAATTTGAATAATACTACAAGTGTGGTGAATGGGTAATGCTTTGGGAGAAAAGAAGAAGGATAGTTAGCTTTGTTTTAGATCCAGAATGGGGTACAGAGAGGGTTACTGGAGAAATCTGGATTCATTTTGAAGTACTATTGAACCTTACATAACACAGATTTGAACTGTGCAAATCCACTTGTATGTGGATTTTTTTTTCCTGCAGAAAGTTTTATTTCCATTTGGCCAGGGCTAGGTAGAGGGCTCCAGGTAGTTAAAAAGCTACCTAATGGCTGCAGGGTGAGGATTAGGCAGAAGTCTTGACATCAGGGTGATGCCAGACAGGCTTGCTGGGCTCTGGAGATGCCAGTAGTACTTAAGGGTGAGCATTTTGAAGAGATACCCAGCTTAGCCTGGGAGCCAGCTACCTAGAAGAGATTAATCAAGTGGTTGCAATCTTCTTGATGAGTTTCACATCTTCATCTAGGAAATGGGTCTCCAGGAAGTCACAGAGATGGGGTCTGTGCTGGCAGAACCCAGGGAGTATAGCTCCTAAAAGGCTTAGTTGAGGTCATCTCCAGGACCATGGTAGATTCCATGGCTTCTGGAGTTTTACCCACTCATCTTGGGATGGCATCTGCACATCCTGAAGGACGGTGCTGTTACTGCTTTGATTTTGTTTGGTGCGCTGTACTTCTCTTCTCTTCACTTTGGAAGTGGCCCATGCCCTCCAGAGCCATACTGTCACTGTGGAAATAGAACTTCAGAGAGAGGTAGGTGTAGGAGGCCCATAGATGCATACTGATCATTGGTTGATGGTGGTCTTCACCTCAATGGAATAATTCTGATGAATCTGAGGGCTCACAGTTGGTTGGCAATAAGGATCTAAGCTCAAAAAATGGTGTTAGCTGGTTCTGAGGTAGAGGATGGCTGAGAAAATGGTTCCAAAACTTGCAACTGGGAAAGCGTTTGAGGGTGGTAGGAGGCTGGAAGAAGGGGTATTCTTGAATCTGTTCTGTTTGAACACCATTGAAGCAAGAGGCAGATTCCTGGGACCACTGGGAGCACTGCCTATACACAGAGTTTTTACAATGTAGTACTATAATTGTATTTTCTCTTCCTTTTGATTTTCATGATAACATTTTCTTTTCTGTAGCTTACTTTATTGTAAGAACACAGTATATAATACATACAATGTACAAAATGTGTATTAATTGACTTTATGTTATTGTCAAGTCTTCTGGTCAACAATAGGCTATTAGTAGTTAAGTTTTAGGGAAGACAAAAACTATACAAACAATTTTAACTGCAGAGTGGCCAGAGCCCCTAACCCTGGCATTGTTTAAGGTTCTGCTGGGTTTTAGCATCTTCACAAGTGAGTGTTAGTAAGTACAGTACATGTAGCAAGAAGTAGCCTGAGATCTAAAAACAGACTGTCTAGGCCAAAACCCCAGTTCCACCATTGCTAGTGTGGTGAGTTAGGATAATTTATATTTGCCTCTAATATTCCCTCAAGGAAAAGTTATTAGAGTACCTCCTTTAAAGGTAGTTATGCATATGGAGTTGGGGAAAGATGTGACATATTTAGATCAATGCCTATATGTAATAAGCATTCACTAGATACTGGAAACCAGTATTGTTGTTGTCTTTGTTGTTAATAATTTTGCAAAAATTCCCTCATTAGGTAGATTCTGATGCTGTTGCATTGAAGCCCAAAGTGTGCAGATATCAAGTCCTCTAGCTCAAAGTTACATAGTCATATTTGGGGGTATACCTGGAGGGTGGGCTTAGGCTCTCAGTGGCATAAACTTCCCAACAGGAAAGCCATTTAGAAAGGAGCATTTGCCAAAGCCTTCATTTGGGGATCCTGGCTATAGGGAAGAATGCTGTGAGAGTTACTGAGGTTTTAGATGCTCATTTTAAAGAAATGCTGTTTTATTTTTCTTATATACTCCTAAAATAGATTAGAGAAGCATTCTAAGGAACCTGAAAATTGCTAATGAAGTCCTGAATATCAAATTGAAAGGAGAAATTCAGACTCATTAAGCACATATACCATAGTCCTCAGGACCTCTATAATCACAGAGCCAGACAATATTCATCTTGTAGTCACTAGACCACACAAGACTTCTGAGTATTTCTGTCACTGTGGCTTTTAGCTGAAATGTGGCCAATTGCTATTAGAGACCAAAGGAAATCTATCTCCCTTTTGTGACTAAGGTCTATGAATTTTTACAGCAAGCAGTTTTATACCCAAGAGTTACTTACTCCCTTTCATTTTCTATTTATAGTTCTTAAACCATGATTTTTTTCTTTTTTCTATTTATTTATTTATGTATTTATTTATTTATTTATTTTTAATGAACATATAATGTATTTTTTGCCCCAGAGGTACAGATCTGTGAATCGTCAGGCTTACACACTTCACAGTACTCACCATAGCACATACTCTCCCCAATGTCCATAACCCAACCACCCTTTCCATACCCCTCTTCCTCCGGCAACCCTTAGTTTGTTTTCTAAGATTAAGAGTCTCTTATGGTTTGTCTCCCTCCTGATTCCATCTTGTTTCATTTATTCTTTTCCTACCCCCTCAAGCCCCCCCATGTTGCCTCTCAACTTCCTCATATCAGGGAGATCATATAGGTAATTTTCTTTCTCTGATTGACTTATTTCGCTAAGCATAATACCCTCTAGTTCCATCCATGTCGTTGCAAATGGCAAGATTTCATTTATTTTTATGGCTGCATAGTATTCCATTGTGTGTGTGTGTGTATATATATATATATATATATATACCACATTTTATTTATCATTCATCTGTTGATGGACATCTAGGTTCTTTCCGTAGTTTGGCTATTGTGGACATTGCTGCTATAAACATTTGGGTGCACGTGCCCCTTCAGATCACTACGTTTGTATCTTTAGGGTAAATACCCAGTAGTGCGATTGCTGGGTCGTAGGGTAGCTCTATTTTCAACTTTTTGAGGAACCTCCATGCTGTTTTCCAGAGTGGTTGCACCAGCTTGCATTCCGACCAACAGTGTAGGAGGATTCCCCTTTCTCGGCATTCTCCAGCATCTGTCATTTCCTGACTTGTTAATTTTAGCCATTCTGACTGCTGTGAGGTGGTATCTCATTGTGGTTTTGATTTGTATTTCCCTGATGCCAACTGATGTGGAGCGCTTTTTCATGTGTCTGTTGACCATCTGGATGTCTTCTTTGCAGAAATGTCTGTTCATGTCCTTTGCCCATTTCATGACTGGATTCTTGGTTCTTTGGGTGTTGAGTTTGATAAGTTCTTTGTAGATTTTGGATACTAGCCCTTTATCTGATATGTCATTTGCAAATATCTTCTCCCATTATGTCAGTTGTCTTTTGATTTTGATGACTGTTTCCTTTGCTGTGCAGAAGCTTTTGATCTTGATGAAGTTCCAATAGTTCATTTTTGCCCTTGCTTCCCTTGCCTTTGGCGATGTTTCTAGGAGACGTTGCTGCAGCTGAGGTCAAAGACGTTGCTGCCTGTGTTCTCCTCAAGGATTTTGGTGGATTCCTTTCTCACGTTGAGGTCCTTCATCCATTTTGAGTCTATTATTTGTGTGGTGTAAGGAAATGGTCCAGTCTCATTTTTCCGCATGTGGCTGTCCAATTTTTCCCAACACCATTTATTGAAGAGACTGTCTATTTTCCCATTGGACATTCATTCCTGCTTTGTCGAAGATTAGTTGACCATAGAGTTGAGGGTCTATTTCTCAGCTCTCTATTCTGTTCCATTGATCTATGTATCTGTTTTTTGTGCCAGTACCATACTGTCTTGATGATGACAGCTTTGTAATAAAGCTTGAAGTCTGGAATTGTGATGCCACCAACATTGGCTTTCTTTTTCAACATTCCTCTGGCTATTCAAGGTCTTATCTGGTTCCATATAAATTTTAGGATTATTTGTTCCATTTCTTTGAAAAAAATGGATGGTATTTTGATAGGGATTGCATTAAATGTGTAGATTGCCCTAGGTAGCATAGACATTTGCACAATATTTGTTCTTCCAATCCATGAGCATGGAACATTTTTCCATTTCTTTGTGTCTTCCTCAATTTGTTTCAAGAGTACTTTATAGTTTTCTGAGTATAGATTCTTTGCCTCTTTGGTTAGGTTTATTCCTAGGTATCTTATGGTTTGGGGTGCAATTGTAAATGGGATTGACTCCTTAATTTCTCTTTCTTCTGTCTTGTTGTTGGTGAAAAGAAATGCAACTGATTTCTGTGCATTGATTTTATATCCTGACACTTTACGAATTCCTATACAAGTTCTAGCAGATTTGGAGTGGAGCCTTTTGGGTTTTCCACATAAAGTATCATATCATCTGCATGATATGAGTGAGGGTTTGACTTCTTCTTTGCCAATTTGGATGCCTTTAATTTCTTTTTGTTGTCTGATTGCTGAGGCTAGGACTTCTAGTACTATGTTGAATAGCAGTGGTGATAATGGACATCCCTGCCATGTTCCTGACCTTAACGGAAAAGCTCTCAGTTTTTCTCCATTGAGAATGATACTTGCCGTGGGTTTTTCATAGATGGCTTTGATGATATTGAGGTATGTACCCTCAATCCCTACAGTTCGAAGAGTTCTGATCAAGAAATGCTTTTTCAGCATCTATTGAGAGTATCATATGGTTCTTGTTCATTCTTTTATTAATGTATTATATCACATTCATTGATTTGCACATGTTGAATCAACCTTGCAGCCCTGGAATCAATCCCACTTGGTCATGGTGAATGATCCTTTTAATGTCCTGTGGGGTCCTATTGGCTAGTATTTTGGTGAGAATTTTCTCATTTGTGTTCATTAAGGATATTGGTCTTTACTCTTTTTTGATGGGGTCTTTGTCTGGTTTTGGGATCATGATAATTCTGGCCTCATAAAATGAGTTTGGAAGTTTTCCTTCCATTTCTATTTTTAGAACAGTTTCAGGAGAATAGGTATTAATTCTTCTTTAAATATTTGGTAGAATTCCCCTGGGAAGCCGTCTGGCCCTGGGCTCTTGTTTCTTGGGAGATTTTTGATGACTGCTTCAATCTCCTTACTGATTATAAGTTCAAGTTTTCTATTTCTTCCTGGTTCAGGACTGGTAGTTTATACATCTCTAGGAATGCATCCATTTCTTTCAGATTGTCTAATTTGCTGGCGTAGAGTTGCTCATAATATGTTCTTAAAATTGTTTGTATTTCTTTGGTGTTGGTTGTAATATCTCCTCTTTCATTCATGATTTTATTGATTTGGGTCCTTTCTCTTTTCTTTTTGATAAGTCCAGCCAGGGGGTTATCAATCTTATTAATTCTTTCAAAGAACCAACCCCTAGTTTCGTTGATCTGTTCTACTGTTCTTGTGGTTTCTATTTCATTGACTTCTGCTCTCATCTTTATTATTTCTCTTCTGCTGCATTGAGGCTTTCTTTGTTGTTCTTTCTCCAGCTCCTTTAGGTGAAGGTTAGGTTGCATACTTGAGACCTTTCTTGATTTCTGAGAAAGGCTTGTATTGCTGTATATTTTCCTCTCAGGAACACCTTTGCTGTGTCCCAAAGATTTTGAACAGTTGTGTTTTCATTTTCATTTGTTTCCATTAATTTTTAAAATTCTTCTTTAATTTCCTGGTTGACCCATTCATTCTTTAGTAGGATGTTCTTTAGCTTCCATGTATTTGAGTTCTTTCAAACTTTCCTCTTGTGGTTGAGGTCTAGTTTCAAAGCTTTGTGGTCTGAAAATATGCAGGGAATGACCCCAATCTTTTGGTAAGAGTTGAAAGCTGATTTGTGACCCAGGATGTGATCTATTCTTGACAATGTTCCATGTGCACTAGAGAAGAATGTGTATTCTTTTGCTTTGGGGTGGAATGTTCTGAATATATCTGTGATGCCCATCTGCTCCAGTGTGTCATTTGAGGCCTTTGTTTCCTTGTTGCTCTTTTGTTTGTATGATCTGTCCATTTCAGTGAAGGGGGTGTTAAAGTCCCCTACTATTATTGTATTATTCTCAATGTGTTTCTTTGATTTTGTTATTAATTGGTTTATATAGTTGGCTGCTCATGTTAGGGGCATAGATATTTAAAATTGTTAGATCTTCTTGTTGAACAGACCCTTTGATATAGTGTCCTTCCTCATCTCTTATTATAGTCTTTGGTTTAAAATCTAATTGATCTGGGGGCGCCTGGGTGGCTCAGTGAGTTGAGCCACTGCCTTCGGCTCAGGTCATGATCCCGGGGTCCTGGGATCGAGTCCCGCATCGGGCTCTCCGCTTGGCGGGGAGTCTGCTTCTCCCCTCCCCGCTCTGCCTATTTGTGTGATCTCTTTGTCAAATAAGTAAATAAAACCTTAAAAAAAAAAAATCTAATTGATCTAAGGATTGCCACCCCAGCTTTCTTCTGATGTCCATTAGCATGGTAAATTGTTTTCCACCCCCTCACTTTCAATCTGGAGGTGTCTTCAGGTCTAAAATGAGTTTCTTGTAGACAGCCTATTGATGGGTTTTGTTTTTTATCTATTCTGATACCCTGTGTCTTTTGATTAGGGCATTTAGCCCATTTACATTCATGGTAACTCTTGAGAGATATGAATTTAGTGTCATTGTATTGCCTGTAAGGTGACTGTTACTGCATATTGCCTCTGTTCCTTTCTGGTCTACTAGTTTTAGGCTTTCTCTTTGCTTAGAGGGCCCATTTCAATATTTCCTGTAGACTGGTTTGGTGTTTACAAATTCTTTTAGTTTTCGTTTGTACTGGAAGCTTTTAATCTCTCCTTCTATTTTCAGTGATAGCCTAGCTGGATATAGTATTCTTAGCTGCATGTTTTTCTCATTTAGTGCTCTGAATATATCATGCCAATTCTTTCTGGCCTGCTAGGTCCCTGTGGATAAGTCTGCTGCCAATCTAATATTTTTACCATTGTATGTTACAGTACAAGAAAGTACGAGCTGCTTTCAGGATTTTCTCTTTGTCATTAAGACTGTAAGTTTTACTATTAGATGATGGGGTGTAGACCTATTTACTGATTTTGAGGTGGGTTCTCTGTGCCTCCTAGATTTTGAAGCTTGTTTCCTTTTCCATATTAGGTTAATTCTCTACAGTAACTCCAATATACCTTCTGCCCCCCTCTCTCTTTCTTCTTCTGAAATCCCAATTATTCTAATATTGTTTCATCTTATGGTATCACTCTTCTCTCGAATTCTCCCCTTATGGTCCAGTAGTTGTTTGTCTCTCTTTTGCTCAGCTTCTTTATTCTCCATCATTTGGTCTTCTATATCACTAATTCTCTCTTCTGCCTCATTTATCCTAGCAGTAAGAGCCTCCATTTTTTATTGCACCTCATTAATAGCTCTTTTTATTTCAGCTTGGTTAGATTTTAGTTCTTTTATTTGTCCAGAATGGGCTTTTATTTCTCCAGGCAGGGTTTCTCTAATATCTTCCATGCCTTTTTTGAGCCCATCTATCACCTTGAGAATTGTCATTCTGAACTCTAGATCTGACCTGTTACCAATGTCCATATTGATTAGGTCCCTAGCCTTCAGTACTGTCTCTCTCTCTTTCTATCTCTTTTTTTTTTTTGTGTGGTGAGTTTTTCCACCTTGTCATTTTATCCATAAGAACATATGAACGAGAGAACAAAATATTAAAAGGAAGGCAAAGACCCCAGAAAAATGTACACTAACCAAATCAGAAGATACCCCAAATCAGGGGGAGAAGAAATTAGGTGAAAAAATTAATTTTTTTCAAATTAAAAAAATAATATATATATTATTAATATATAAATAATATATATATATTAGAGATATATATATATATAAGAGATATATATATATATTAGATATATATATATCTCTAATATATATATATTAGACTGATGAATGGAACAGTGCCACCCACTTGATTCTGGGTGTATTTGGTCTCTTCGAAGAAACTACCTCCCAAAATTTTAAAGAAAGAAAAAAAAATATATATAAATATGTGTAAACTCAATAAAGATATGAAATATGACTGTAAGGATGAAAATTTAAAAAAAAATCTAAAAAAGGAATGGATAAGTTTGTTAGAAAAAGAAAGTGGATGGAATTTGCTTAGGCTGGAGACTAGAACAAAGCCCTATGCTAGATTTAGGATATATTTTGATCTATTAGAAGAAATGGTATCCCAATATTTTTTATAATAAAAAACCCTATATGTATACAAAAAATAATGTTAGGTATAATGAAGGATAAAATATGACTATAATAATGAAGGTTTAAAAATATTTTTTTCTAGAAAGGTATTGTGAAGATAACCTAGTTAAAACAATGTTGCAAGAAGAAAAAGGAAAAGTTACAAAAATTAGAATAAGAAAAAAATAAAATTAAAAGAATTTAATTAACTTTGCGAGAGTAACGAATCATAGGGAGAAAGCCATGAATTCCATGCTTTGATTTCCCTTCCTTTGGAATTCCGTTGTTCTCCTCGATCAGTGTGCTTGGTCTTGGCTGGATGTTCTTGCTGTTCTTCTGGGGGAGGGTCCTGTTGTAGTGATTTTCAAATGTCTTTGCCAGGGGTGAGGCTGTGTAATCTGCTCGGGTTCACTCTCAGGAGCTTTTGTTTCCTGAAAGCTTTTTGTAGAGCTCTGGAGGACGGGAATGAAAATGGTGGCCTCCTAATCTCCAACCCAGAGTAGCTGAGAGCTCAGGGCCCCACTCCTCAGTGCACCCTTGGAGAAAAGCTGTCAATCACTCCCGTCTCCCTGGTCTCCGGTGGTGCTCAGAGCTCACCCGGCTTGTGACTGAGCGTTTCTGTCTCTGGCACACAGCCCCGTTTGGAGTCTCCAATCCCAGCAGATTCCTGCCGCTCTGGTCTTCAGTGGAGGAAGGTGGATCTCCCTGGATCTGCCAACTGTGGGGTCCCTGCTCAAATAGCAGTTTCCCGACTGTGCCACAGATCACAGTTTAAAATAATCCCAAGCTGGGACGCCTGGGTGGCTCAGTTGGTTAAGCAGCTGCCTTCGGCTCAAGTCATGATCCCGGCATCCTGGGATCGAGTCCCACATCGGGCTTCTTGCTCTGCAGGGAGCCTGCTTCTCCCTCTGCCTCTGCCTGCCACTCTGTCTGCGTGTGCTTGCCCTCGCTCTCTCTCTCCCCCTCTGACAAATAAATTAAAAAATAAAAAAAAAATCTTTAAAATAACCCCAAGCTGAGAGCTCACTCCTCAGCTCTATCTCTGTAATTGGCTTCCCTGCTCTGATACCTGCGAGCTCTGCTACACTCAGACACCCCCAATCCTTCTGTGACCCCACAGGACCTGAGACCACACTGTCCCTATGAAGGCATCACCCCCTCTTAGCTTCTGGAGCAATGTCCCTCAGTGCAGCAGACTTCTAAAAGTTCTAATTCTGTGCTCCACTGCTCCACTGCTTGTGAGGAGTCGGCCCCTCCCCCTGTGGTCTATCTTCCCATCGCTTTGCATTCCCTTCTCCACATGTCCTACCTTTCAGAAAGTGGTTGATTTTCTGTTTCTAGAATTGCTGCTCTTCTTCTCTTCAATCTCCTGTTGAGTTTGTAGGTGTTCAGAATGGTTTGATAACTATCTAGCTGTATTCCTGTGACCTGATATCATCTCAGTCTGCCACTCCTCCACCATCTTGACTCCTCCTTAAACCACTGTTTTACTACTGTCTATAGCATACTGAGTATAGACAGTAGTAAAGTAGGTGAATTTTTCCCACTGAAAAGTATGCCTTTTAAATGTGATCCATTATGGAAATGACCTTCATCGGTTTGCATGTGATTCCCATTGGTGACATCTGGTAGTCAATGACTCTGAAAGACTGAACATTCTTGCAGTGGGTTATTCCTGTTTATCTCATGGTCTAATGAAGTTCATGGAAGAGCTACATTATTTTAATGAAAGAGGATATACACATTAATTATTTTGGATATTAACAGTATTATTCTATGGTACACAAACAGTATTGCCCAGATATAACCCTGAAAGATCACAAGAAGCTGAATCCAAACTCAATTCCTATGGTTACTTTCCCAAGAGAATCATGACTTTGTATCCCCAGATGGAGGGGCTGGAACTTCCTATCACCTCAAGCTCCCCATGAACAAGCTTTGCTAAACAACTCCTATGTACAGTTAACAGTTCCAGACTTCTCAGCTTTAGGTCTGTGCTGTTCAAAACAGTAGCCATTAGTTACTATGGCTGTAGAGCATTTGAAATGAAGTTAGTCTGAATTGAGGTTGCTGAAATTCTAAATATATGCTGTATTTTATAGAGTTTTCATGAAAAAAAGTAAAATATCTCAATAATAATTCATATTCCATTGGGTGCATGCTGAGATGATAATATTTTGGAAATACCAAGTAAAATGAAATATTATTAAAATTAATTTTACGGGGCGCGCCTGGGTGGCTCGGTGGGTTAAGGCCTCTGCCTATGGCTCAGGTCATGATCCCAGGGTTCTGGGATCGAGCCCCGCATCGGGCTCTCTGCTCATGGGATCGAGCCCCGCATCAGGCTCTCCGCTCGGTGGGGAGCCTGCTTCCTCCTCTCTCTCTGCCTGTCTCTCTGCCTACTTGTGAACTCCATCTGTCAACTAAATAAAATCTTTAAAAAAAAATGGCTAAAGGCTTTAAAAAAAATTAATTTTATCTTTTTTTATGTAGCCACTTAGACAATTTCAAATTATATATGTGGTGTGAATTAAATTTCAATTTTGTAGTAGTGCTCTAAGCAATGTTTATTTTCTTACCAGTAATATTGCTTTCACCTTGTCCTAGAAGAAGGACTCAGAGTGCATGTTCAGCAGGGAGCCTTGGTGTTGGCACAGCTTTCTGAGTGAGATTTGTGTCTTTTCTTGTGCTGACTTTTGTATATTGTCTTGGTCCTTTCAAATTCCTCCCCCTTTTCTTCCCCTTTATTTCTTTTCATCTTTTTAAAAGAAAGTAGATTGAGAGTAGTCTTTATTCTAAGGCCATTTTAGTTCTGCTGCTAAGGTATGACCCTTCTGGGATCTTACTGAATGCTCTGGATAATCAAAAGAGCTTCTTTACACTGACTGGTTGGAATGAGTGTGTCTCCCAGCCTGCCCAAGCTTTGGAATTGCTCAGCTTGTTCTTAATAGCTTTTTGCCTGTTCTTGGCCAGTCTTACCCTATCTGAACAAAGCTTGTTATTTAGCAGCCAATTCAAGAGATCCCTATTCAGATTTCTGGATCTCTTTTTCTGCATATCTTCCTTTTCTCTAGTAGTTTGTCCCCTACTGTCAGCCATGTCAGTCACTTCAAACTCTGATTTGTAGTTCCAAATTCAGTTAGACATCCATATGCTGTTTGGTTAAATCTTTCTGTGTTGTAGTCTTAAAACGACTCCATATGGAATGCTAGGACTAGTAAGTCCTACCTCATTTATTTTCTTTTTCTCAGGGATCGTAATATAGTGTTACTTTTATTCTAATGTCTTAAAATTGTTGTTTCATGTAATTTTTCCAGTTTTCTAATTGTTTATGGTGGTTGGGCAAGTTCTGTATGTAATTGAAGCAAAGTTTCAATTAAGAATCTCAATTTGGTATTTCCTTGCCACTTCTTAATATGTGCTCTTTTATTTTTCTTTAGAATTACCATACATTTTACAACATGCATTCTTGAATTGAAATGTGTAGTATAAACTTATTATTTTATCATTTCCTGGATAATGCAAGAAACTTAGAACATTTTAATTAATTCTCCTAGATCTTTGTACTATTTTTGCCCTATGTTTAAATATACATACATACATATACACATATGTTTATACATATTTATATGTTTATATATATAACCTTAAGCCATCGTTTTTGTTTAATTCTGCCAATTTTTATTTAGATTTACCTACACATTTATCCTTCCCATTAGTTTTCATTCTTTTTGTCATTTCCGTGCTTCCATCCATTTATTCTTCTGTATGAAAACCTCATTTGGATTAGAGAATTGATTCCATTTACTATAGCACCAAGAACCATAAGATTCCTGGGAATAAACCTAACCAAAGAAGTAAAGGATCTATACTCGAAGAACTACAGAACACTTATGAAAGAAACTAAGGAAGACACAAAAAGGTGGAAGGCCATTACATGCTTACAGATCGGAAGAATAAGCATTGCTAAAATGTCTATACCGCCTAGAGCAATGTATACTTCCAATGCCATCCCGATCAAAATTCCACTGGTATTTTTCAAAAAGCTAGAACAAACAATCCTAAAATTTGTATGGAACCAGAAGAGACCCCCAATTGCTAAGGAAATGTTGAAAAAGAAAAACAAAACTGGAGGCATCACGTTGCCTGATTTCAAGCTTTACTACAAAGCTGTGATCACCAACACAGCATGATCCTGGCTCAAAACAGACACATAGACCAGTGAAACAGAGAAGAGATCTCAGATATGGACACTCAACTCTATGGTCAAATAATCTTCAACAAAGCAGGAAAAAATATGGAAAAAAGACATTTTCTTCAAAAAATGGTGCTGGGAAAATTGGACAGCTATGTGTAGAAGAATGAAACTCAGCCATTCTCTTACACCATACACAAAGATAAACTCGAAATGGATAAAAGACCTAAATGTGAGCAGGAATCTATCAAAATCCTAGAGGAGAACATAGGCAGTAACCTCTTCAACATCAGCCACAACAACTTCTTTTAAGATAAGTCTCCAAAGCAGAGGAAACAAAAGCAAAAATGAACTTTTGGGACTTCATCAAGATCAAAAGCTTCTGCACAGCAAAGGAAACAGTCAACAAAACAAAGAGGCAACCCATGAAATGGGAGAAGATATTCATTCTCAAATGACACTACAGACAAAGGGCTGATATCCAAGATCTATAAAGAACTCCTCAAACTCAACACACACAAAACAGATAATCACATCAAAAAATGGGCAGAAGACATGAGCAGACACTCCTCTAAAGAAGACATACAAATGGCTAATAGACACATGAAAAAATGTTCATCATCATTAGCCATCAGGGAATTTCAAATCAAAACCACATTGAGATATCACCTTATACTAGTTAGAATGGCCAAAATCAATAAGACAGTAAACAAGTGTTGAAGAGGATGCAGAGAAAGGGGAACCCTCTTATTGTTGGTGGGAATGCAAGTTGGTGCAGCCACTTTGGAAAACAGTGGGGAGATTCCTTAAGAAATTAAAAATAGAGCTTCCCTATGATCCTGCAATTGCACTACTGGGTATTTACCCCAAAGATACAGATGTAGTGAACAGAAGGGCCATCTGTACCCCAATGTTCATAGCAGCAATGGCCATAGTTGCCAAACTGTGGAAAGAACCAATATACCCTTCAACAGACGAATGGATAAAGATTTGGTCCATATATACTATGAAGTATTATGCCTCCATCAGAAAGGATGAATGCTCAACTTTTGTATCAACATGGACAGGACTGGAAGAGATTATGCTGAGTGAAATAAGTCAAGCAGAGAGAGTCAAGTATCATATGGTTTCACTTACTTGTGGAGCATAAGGAATAACAAGGAGGACTTTGGGAGATGGAGAGGAGAAGTGAGTTGGGGGAAATTGGAGGGGGAGAAAAACCATGAGAGACTGTGGATTCTGAGAGACAAACAGGGCTTTGGAGGGGAGAGGGGTTTGAGCCTGGTGGTGGGGATTATGAAGGGCACGTAATGCATGGAGCACTGGGTGTGCATAAACAATGAATTCTGGAACACTGGAAAGGAGTAAAATAAATTTAAAAATTTTAAAAAATAGAGCTTTTTGAGTTTGCTTATTCCTGAGTTTAAAAAAAAAAAAGAAACAGAAAAACAAAAACTCTATTCTGCAGAATGTACTTCAAAGATAATTTGGTTACATACTTTCTAGAAATGTAAACTCAGAGAGTTATTAGCTTTTAGGAAAAAAATGAACTTCATCCTGGAATAAGTCAATATATTCCAAATTCTGGATGAGTGAAATGAAAAGCAAAGAGACCTACAGGACAGCTGCATGACAGCAGCATTTATAGGACAAAGTTCAGTTTACATGGACAAAAGATTTCCTGCCTGTGGGTGATTACACACTATATGTTGTACAAATGGCATGAAACAGAGAGGTTTCAAGCACTGATCTCAAAGGACTTGTTATCACGAACTGGAAGACTATAAACTGAACTGTTCCAGTCACACGTGATTCTTTAGTCAGGCAGAAATATGTTACATTTCCTAGGTTTGTGTTAATACTTAACTAGTCATTGCATCAAAGATGTATGATGTGAAAAATCAAATCAGGGAAGCAGCATTACAACTAGTAAATAAAACAATTTTCTTTTCAGAGAAATCCCAGTGACTAATTGTAAATTGAATATTATTTCTTTCATCATTAAGCAAGTAATAACTAATTTACATTTATTCCTATTGGCTTTCCCTCTTCCTTGCTCTTCCTCAAACTCCTTCCTTTATTTAATGAATTTGGAAATAATCACTAGAAATACTCCCTGACTATACTCCATATCTGCATAACTATTTCTTCTCTAGCCCTTTGACTATTTTTCTCCTGTTTTGAAATAAATTTACCCCTTAAGATTCATGCCAAATTTCTTCTCCTGCCTACTTCCTTCTCCACTTTCACTCCTCCCTTGTCTTTCTCAATCCTCATGGTTCTTTCTCTCTTTGTCATAGAGATATTGTTGAACTGTTTTCAGAAATAGTGATACTTTTAATACAGAATGGAATTGTGGGGAATGTAAAATTGATGTGGCACATAGTTAGGACAGCAAAATCAAGCTGAACGCCAAGAAAACTAATGGAATTAACCTGAGCCCCATGCTTTTCCATTAACTCTCATTTACCATAGAATATATCCTTTACAATTCCCAGCTATATCTTGCTTCAGGATGTCAGATGTGCTTTTTCTTCACTCTTATCCAATGTTTGCTGGCTGTTGACCTCACTATTTTTATCAAATATTGTCATGCAGAGTTTAGAATGCAGAGAGCCACACTATGCAACATTCATCACCCATACAGATGACCCAAATCTCGAGTTTTCATCCATGACAACTGGACTTCAGTCTAAACTATCTTTTGGACATGTATTCATACCGATAGTATCTCAAATTCATTATGTCCAAACCTTAACTGAATATCTATTATACTTCTAGCTCAGTACTTGGCATATTACAGGCGCTCAAAAATATTATAGTTTTCTTCTTGTATCAATGTGCTTGTTCTCATGATTCCATTTTTTTTTTTAATGAAAGTTACTATATTCTTAGTCAACTACACTTAAAAAGCCAGTATCTTCCTTCTAGTTTATCTTTTTCTCCCCATTTTTTCTTTCAACAAATATTTAACTATCTCTTATGTTTTCTGGAACCTATTTTGGCTTTCAGTAATTAAAAGGACACAGTTACACCCTCTATAAATTTGCAGTGTGTCAGGTTTGGCCAGCAAACCCTGAGACAGTGAATGAAAAGATCACTCCAGACACCTTAGTAGGAGAATGAAGAGGCCTGGGGACCAGCTGCTCTAGCAGTGAAAGGCCCTGTGCCAAGTTTTGTCTCCACTTTTATTGGGGCATTAGCAATATATTAAGCACAAACACAAAGCAAGGAGGAAAGTGTAACTTTAATGGTCAGGATAATAATATATGGGACAGCATGTGAAAAAGGCAAGGAGGCAGGAGTCCGTGAAGTACGTGACCACCACAGGTGCCTGTTTCTCTTCAAAACCTAAACATTGACTCCCTATATGAGAACCTTGAGCTGCAGTAGGAATCTAACCATTTTCAGCCAAGAAACTTCAAAGGAAGTTTCTTGTGTTCCAGACACTCCTCCTTCAGTTTTCAATTAGTCTCATCCAGGGAGGCACATACAAATCAGATGTTGTCTATTCAGGCACTGTGATTTCCCACAGCATTGTAATGGAGAGCCTGGCAGAGAAATACATAACATAGTGACAAGTACAGAGTTAAGTGTAGGTAGTCTAAGAGTGTAGAAGAGGAGAGTAACCCAGGTTTGGGGAATAACAGAAGAGTTTCTGAAGGAGATGGCAAGTATCTTGGGTTATGAAACACAATTATAAATTACCCCTGAGAAAATGAGGGATGTAAATGGTATCAGGAAGAGTTTCTCGGAATTTGGAATCCAATGTATCAAGTGAACACACCCCACATAGCTTTAAAAGGGGCAGAGGTTGGGGAGATGTACAGTGGAGTGCTCAAGTCAAAATGGTCCTTATATATCAAGTTTAAGGACACATCAAGGGCAGAGTACCAATGGATGGTCGGTGTTGATGGCTGTGTGACTGATTCTGGCCAATGGGCTGATATTTTTACCTGCCTTTTCTCATTTCCAAGGTTTCTCTCCCAAAGAAAAAGATGGTCAAGACCTTGACTCTTACTGGTTGCTTTTCTTATAATTTCGTTTTCTACTTCTTTTTATCAGTCATCTATTGCCACAGTAATGCTGGGTAACAAGTCACTCTGAAATTAAGTGGCTTAAAACAACCCTCATATATCTTTGTTCATATATCCAAAAAAGTTCTCTATTTCCTCTTTTTGTTTGACAGGAAGAGACAGGTAACATTGATGCTGCCATTTAACTTCCTTTGTAAGGATTCTATTAGATTGTTGGAAAGAGAAAAACATTGAATACTATTTCAGGTATATTATCCTCAAAGTGATTGCTAATATCATTTAGTTCAGTCCTATAGTAAGCCCTTTACTAATTTAAGTCATTAGTGTAACAATTTATTAGTCCCTATTTTATAACTACAGACAATTATAAAGTTCAAAAACTTGACCAAGGCCATACAAGCAAATTAAAGAGACAAAACTCGAACTCAGTTCTGTATGCCACAATAATGTATCATCAATAAGAACTCAAGTTCAGCAAAGAAAGCTAGCAAAATACTTTATAGTCCCTGAAAATATACCAGTAAGAGAACACTAAGTTTATTAGAATTTTATGGCTAAATTTTAACATTTCCTATAGACTTATTGTTTCAGTGAGCATTCATCATATTTTCTTAGTGGTCATTGGTATGCCACTAATTTGTTTTGCTTAGTGACCTCATATTTTGCTTCAAAATTCATGGTTCATGAGTCAGAAACTAGGACAGCTCATTATTTAGCATCATCTAGTCTCCAGATATAAGGCATTGCTATCTGTCATGGTAACTTTATATCTTAATTTGAAAAAAAATCAATAAGAGCAATAGGGGCAAAAGTCCTAGCAATAACAGATCAGGAATGAAATGTATTTGTGTGAAACAAATAACAAAAGGTCCTTCTGAAAGATGTACACACAAACCATAAACTACCAGGAGAAGTCCCCAAATCTGCCACCATAAGTTATTACTATCACAGGGTGTGATATCAGTAATGACAACAGCAATGATTCAAGTTAATTGAATTCTGAGCTCCCTTACTGTTATCTTCACACCCAAATAGGTCCTCAGCTCTCTCTTTCTCTGACTGAAATCATCTATATAAATATCTTCCACTCTCTCCTTCCAATGTGCATAATATGTAAGAAATAAAATCAAATTTTTCTTTTTGTAAGCAGTTCATAAAATGGCTGAGTGAGCTTTATGCCCTCTGCTCACTTTTTCTGCAAAACTGTCCTCAGTTCAAAATAGTATTTTTCATGTTATATACCAGATATTGACCTAGACTCTGGAATACAAAGGTGAACAGGAGATATAGGTCATTGTTTCATATAATTCCTATTCTAGAAAATAAATATAGACAATAAATAATAAACAAATGAAAGATAGTTTTATATAGCAATAATTGCTATGAATTATGTGATGATGGTTGAGAAGGGGGTGGCGACTTTAGTTGGGTATAAATAGTAAATAAAGGCTTCTTGTTTTTTGCATCATACATATAAAAATATGCATGATAGCATATATTTTAGCTTCAGTATAGTATTGTTCAACATCATCATCATCACTATATCTATTAGAAGGATCATCTGGCCAAATTCTAGTAATGCTTGAATCCTCTTAAACACCATCAGAGACAGAACATTTACTATCTCATTCCATTATTGTACAACTATAAGTTCTTGAAAGACTTTCCTTATATAGAGCTAAAATTTATCTTCCTGGAGGTCATAACCATATAGCATTATTTCTATCCCATGGAATCACATAAAAATTTCTGTTCCATCTTGCACATGACAGCTAGACATATCTCACAGATAGTAAAAGAGGAAAAAGAACTGAGTGCACAATTTTTAATTTATCCATTGATTTAATCATGTTTCTCATATTTAATTATAGTTCACACATTTTCAAACGAAAGCATCAAAACTGAGAATTGCCCCAAGTTGGAACAGTGGGTTAAAAAAATGTGTACAAAATACAAGATTGGGGAACATTAGCTTGGCAAAAGTTTATATATAAAAAGAAGATGTGGGAATTTAGTTAGCTAAAAGATTAATATGATATTTAAAGAGCAGTTATCTTATGTTGCTTTAGTGGGAAGACAGTATCCTATTTGATGAAAAGGAGTTGTTTCAGTGTTTTCATGTTGCTAGCATCATACATAAATCATCTTAATACCTAATCTTTATTCTTGACTTTTTCTTCAACTTCTGCATCCAATCAAATACCAACTTCTATTATGTGTACCTCCTAACCTAAGTAACTAACACTTGAATCAGTTCCTTCTTTCCAACACACTACAACTACCTGAGTTTTCACCACCATTATTTTTCTTTTGGAAGTCCTACAATAGTCTTCATGCTGGTCTCTTTTCTCTCAGTTATTTTCTACATTGAAACAAGAATAATTTCCTTTAAATGCCAATATGATCTTGTCTCTTTCATGTTTATTCTAAAACACATTGAACCTACTCTTACCACAACTAACCCTAATTTCTTACACTTTTTATGGTGTGAGTTTATTGTCTTATTGAATGTAATTCTAGTGATTAAAGGTATAAATTTTTCATATGTAAATTCTTAAACACAAGTTCAATATTTTATGAGGCTCAGTCACAAAGAGTCATATTCTTCAGTGCCAGAGGAAGATCTGGCTCTGTTGGACGTAATCAATTATGAATTAAATGTTGGCCTTAAGTAGGGGCCTGGATGGACTTTTAAAGGCAATCTTGGCTTTATCTGATTTTTACTAACACCCTGGTAAAACTTGATTCAACTACTACATGTGAAATAATGGTGGTATTGTTGTCCCTTTCCATTTTTATTTTTATTTTTAAAGAGATAGAAAAATTATATCTCCTTAACAGTTACCGCAAAAATTCATCTCAGGAAGAGAATTATCTTAATTTGAAAAGACTTTGAGAAATGTTTGGGCCTGAAGATGAGCTCTTTGAGAACTAGGTTAAAGTTGGAATAGATGAAAAGGAGATGGAATACACTTTATATAACATAAGGAAAATAAAATTAGAGTTGAAGTTGGGAAGATTGGTTGAGAAACAGAGATTTCAGAGCTAATATTTTACTGCAGCATAGCATAGCCTACAAAGTATTGACTAATCATTTTAAAATCATAAAAAGAAAAGCATGAAGGAAAGAAGAAAGAGAGAAAAAATGAGCAACTTATAAAGTAAATTACTCCTCTCTCAAGTTATCAAAATTATATAGCACTGTGACCTCTGGAGCAATCAGGAAACTGATAGGGATTGCTATTTTGGTAAAAAATGTCAAAGTTTTAATTTTTGGCTGCTAAAATGTTTAATAATAAATTTGTTTATATATATGCATATATATATGGAGGAGATGAAAATTATGAATGGCTGTGGAGTATTTACTGTGTGTTAGATGTGATGGAATGCTGTCTGTGTAATGTACTCTTCACAACAAATCTATACAGTGGGTATTATCTTTGTTTTGCACTGAAATAAACTTAGGTTTGTAGAAGTTAAGCCAGGGTGGTCAGTCATGTAGTCTTTGCACTTGAGTTGAATTCAGGATCCATAACTTTCTAGAGGCAGCATTTAGGGAAGTTATTTAAGTTGTCTAATCTTCAGTTTCATATGTATAAAATGGAAGTTATTACTGTACTGAAACCAGAAGATGCTTATGGGAGTTTAAATGGGATAACCCAGGTAAACCAGTTAGTATGCTATTTAGCACTTAAGTAAGGCACTCTTTTAAAGTCTTTATTTTCCTCTTTTTTTCCCCTTTGTTTTCCTTACTTTTACCAAGTCCCCAGAGCTAGAGAAAGGGCTTACATTCTTTCCTACTCTATTTTGAATCCAAATCCCAGGGCTTTTTGTATTATACACCTCTGCTGATTACTTGTGCTACCAACCATACATGACAAAGTACAAAAAAAATTTTTTTAATTTTACTGTGTAGCTCTATAATCTTTTTATTGAGGTATGGTATGAATGTTATTTGTTTGTTTGTTTATTTATTTTTCTGCTCAGTGTGCTCCCTCAACTTTTAGCAATTACATCTTTTTCCTTGAGGATCCACTATTTTCTCCCCACCGTTTCATTTGATCTGGTGGGGCTCCAGTTCCAGGATCTTGTCCCTATGGGTATAGATATGAACACAACATCTGTCATAGTATTGTATCCTTCTAGAGGCAATGATGATTCTGACATGCGAACATATTACCCAAATCACGATATTAAAATAGAGTCTGGCTTCATCTTTTGGTGTTTGATTGCTGAAAAGTGTTTAGGCCTCACTTCTCCCTTATCCCTCCTGCATCACACCTGGGCAATCTAAGAAAGCCCAGTGCTTCTCCTTTGGTGCCTGTGGGAGATTCAAACCACATAAGCTCCTGCCCAGGCACAGGAAATCTCATTCTGACCCCACCTTCTAATCGCAATAAAAGCCTCAAGCCAGTCTCCTTTCTCTGCTCTCTCAAGCCATTAAAAAAAAAATTTTTTTTTAAGATTTTATTCATTTATTTGGCAGAGAGAGAGAGAGAGCACAAGCAGAAGGAGCAGCAAAGGAAGAGGAAGAAGCAGGCTCCTCACCAAGCAGGGAGCCCGACATGGGCTTGATCCCAGGACTCCTGGATCATGACCTGAACTGAAGGCAGACAGCTTAATTGACAGAGCCATCCAGGCTCCCCAAGCTATTTTTTGACTAGCTTGGCAGGCCTGCCCTGGTCTCCCCAGAAAACCTTATATGTAAGTAATAAGACTTTTTCATACTCTCATGGTATATGTGTATTATGTCATAAGTTGGACATCTGATCCAAATTTTGGATAAGGATCCATCCTCCTTCTAAAGAATGACAATAACATAGTAAGTGACAGTAACATAGTCTTGTTCCATTGAATTGTGAGTTCTAATGATATGACTTCTGGCTGCCAGTTGCCATACTTCCTACAACACAGATAGGTCTGAGAGAAGAGCCAACATCCAGAGAGAAGCAGGTCAGTCAGTGAGAGTCTTGATCTATCCCCAACTTCCCAGTTAAATGAGCCAGTAAGTCCCTCTTTGTGATTTAAGTTAATTTGTTGGCTTTAGTAAATTTCAACAAAAATAATCCTGACTTATAGAAGAGAGGAATTTGTTAGGAAAAAATATATTATTAGGCTTTAGTGTTAAAAAGTGAGACCCAAGACCCTGAGAATTGAGGAAAATTTTAGAATAGAAGACTGAATTTCTCTCTCTGAGATGAGAAAATATATGTGGAATGTCTAGTAAGGATCTTTGAGGTGCAACGTGATTCCTTCTCATGATCCCTGCTCTTTAGTTAGGTGTTCTATTCTCATTAACAATTTGACGTAGCTTTTGTGGAAATATATTAAGGGGCTGTTGTATTGAGGAGGAAGACAGACTCCACCTATAAGAATGCAGAGAATGCACAGTTTTTATTTTCTTTTGTTTTTACAGAAAATCTAAAGAGTGAATTGGGCTTACACAGGCTATAGAATCAGGATGGGAAATGAGAGACATGGCCTCCATATTCAACATGGAGGAGACAGTTTCCTTCCTGTGGGTCTCTCAGGAATGAATTTTGATAAATGGAAATAACACTAACATTTACTGCGTAGGATATGAACTGTGCAAAACAGTAATATTTCCTAAACTTGCCAGATGATACTGATCATTTTGGGGTACTTCCTGAAAATACTGATTTTGGAGCCCTGTACTCAAATCTTCTGAATTCTATTCCCTGGAGGAGAAGGTCTTGGAATTTGTGTTTTTAATGTGTTCCAGATGATTTTTATCACTAAGCAAGTTCTGGAAACACTGCTTTACACAAATACAAGCTTATGTGTGGGGGCTATTTTTATTTCTCATTTTAACCATGAAGTTATTGAGGTTGATTAATTTGCTCAAGGTCCCAGAACTGGGTGGTGGAAGAAATAAGATTTGAACTAGGTCTTGCCAAACCCTATAGCTTGAGCACTTAAACTTTTATCCTGCTTCTCCATGAGAATCTGTATTAACTGGAATTATTCATTGAGGGAACCCATGGAACTCCAGGTATTTTATATATATGTTATATTGTATCATATTATTATTATGTTATTTTACACATATATGATATACATTTATAAATGCTATAATATTGGATTTTTAAATTTCCCATATCTGAAAAAAAAACAAATATTTCAGGTCTAAATATTGTGCCCCCTTAAATCAAGAGAAGTTTAACACATAAGTAACACATGCCCATAGTTGCTATATTGTAAAGGATCTTAGAAACTAAGAACAAATTGAGTTTGGTGGCACCTGAAAAGATAGGTTTGGCCATTTGCAGGAAAAATGTGCTATCATCTTTTGGGATGGCTTTGATGATAGGTTAACTGACTAACTAGCTCAAGAGTCAATCAGTGATGATACTGTGAAAAGCAGCATAAATACAAACATCCTGAAACAGGAATATATCACCTTAGTAATGATGAGTAGTCCTTGAGAGTAGAAAAGTGAGTGAATGATCTTTAGTGACAAAAACCCCAAGATAAGAAGAATTTGTCACTCAAGAAAGAATTTTTAGGTAATTCTAAAGGAGAAGTTGCTAAACTCTGAAATAGGGTGTAGAAGTCGCACTGAGAAGTGGGTGATTGCTAGAGCTGCGTGTGCAGCTGGAGAGCTGCAGTCACCGGTCTGAGATCTTCCTAGCTTTCCAGGAGAATCTATACGTACTTATAAGGGATGGTGGGAGACTTGAATGATCAAAAGATGCTGGCTTGGAGAAAACATCAGGTCAGTAAGCTAGCTAGCTTCGGGTGTTATAATTGACTATACGATTAGAATGCAGTGAGTAGCCCAAGCCAGCTGACAGCATAGTGGCAAAATGACCTCATCAACACACCAACTACTGTGTGGTCAAATCATATTAGTGGAGGGCAATATTACAAGACCACACCTGCCTACATGGGAAAATTCATTTTCTCTTTGGGAACTGTTATGGATTGAATTGTTTCTCTCCAAAATTTATATGTTGAAGTTCTACCCCCTAGCCCCAACCCAGCTCCAAACCCTAGAATGTGGACTTATTTGGAAATAGGGTCATTGCAGATATAATTAGTTAAGATGAGTTCATACTGAAGTGGAGTGCACCCTTAATCCAATATAATTAGTGTCCTTACAAAGAGGAGAAACTTGGACACAGACACACAGGAAGAACACCACATGAAGATGAAGGCAGAGATCAAGGCGATGAAACAGAAGCCAAGGAACACCTAAGATTGACAGTAAAATCACCACAAGCTAGAAGAAGAGAATAGAACAGAACCTGTCTCATAGCCTTCAGAAGGAACTAACATTACCAACACCTTAACCCAGGACTCTTAGCCTCCAGAACTGAGAGACAGTAAGTTTGTGTTATTCTCAGACACCCAGGTTTTAGTACTTTGCCCCAATAGTCCTAGCAAATTAATGCAGAGACTATAAATGACAGTGAGAACAATAAAAAATGAAAAGCCTTCCTTGGGGGATTTTGAGGATTGTAGAATACAGTTAGCGGTGTGGTGTAAGTGAAAAATCAGACAGATCTTGTTTCAAATGTTAGCTTTATCATGTTCTGTGTAGGCATCTATGAGCAAGTTATTTAGCTTCTCTGAGCCTCAATATCTTTATCTCAAAAATGAGGATAGTAATTTGTTTGGCTGTGGTAATGATTAAATAATAATGCTACTATTTTAATTATGGTTTCAAAAGTGTATTTTCTCCCATTCACTGTTTGATACATGTTAATTCACAACAAACCAGTGAGTTATGATATTACTTCCATTTATGGAAAAGAGGTTAGGTTCATGGGTCTGGTAAACATTTTTTTAAACACAGGCCTGTCATCTAAGCCCAGAGTCACAAACACTACACCTTCCTGGGTTGTCTGCCTAGTAAAGAACATATAATGTCTGTTGTGTTTGCTTTTTATCAGCTTTAAACATATGTGTATTTCTGCCTCCCATCTCTCTCTCTCTCTCTCTCTCTCTCTCCATATATATAAATATATATATATAAATTTTATATATATAAATAAATATAAATAAATTTATATATAAAGTATATATAAATATATACAAATAAATTTTTATATAAATTATATATATAAATATATATTTATAAATTTATATATTATATATATAAATTTATTATATTTTAAATTTTTTTCATTCTACATTCTGATTTGGACTGACTTACTGGGCTTGTTTCCTTGGTTTCTGGATGGGAGCTTGAATCAGAAGTATGACTCCTTCATGATTCAGGTATCTCCAACAAAATGATTAAAAAAACTTAACATGGCATTAAATAACAAAGGTATCAGAATTATACCTAATATATGAATATTAAACTGAATGGGAAAATCACCCAATTGTCTGTCACAGAAAAATACTTTTGCTCTTTCTCAAAATGCAACAGATTCTGATATATTAGGCATCCCTCTATGATTTAAAATTTGATATGCTTATTTGTTATATCATTATAATAGCTGAGTATAATATTTTGGAGTTTGTACTTTGGAATTAATTGCTGTAAAGAAAAAATTAATTAATTGCTCTAAAGAAAAAATACTGTAAAAAATTAAAACAAAATAACTTTTATGCTTCATTTAATGAGATAATTTTCTTATATATAACTTTCATGGCACTATTGTATTAATTGTTTTTTAGTAGATTATACTCTCTTAAAAGATCGTATCTTGTACTCATTGTCTCTCTTTGTAGAATCTATAATAGGGACTTCACAAATTATGTGCATAATAAGGTTTTCTGTTAGTGTGGATCACTTATGTTAAGCATTTAATTGCAAGTATCTTAAAATATTGTATTTCTTTCACTGAGTCTATAATTCTTATTTTGAATATGTAAATGTTTTACTCAGCAAACTAGAAAAAAAACCTTAGTTTTATTCTTACATTATGATTATGTATTAATACCAACATAGAATGTGGGTGATCTTCTCCAGCCGTGAACATTATTTTCTATCTCAGAAATATCAGGACCCTTTAAAAGAAGAGCTACATAAGCTTACATGTTGGTTCTCTAATATTATACAAAATTCTGTAAGATGTGGATTGGAAATTTATGACACTAAATTTGGAAGCGGTTTGGTAAAATTTATCCATGCTGTATTTCCGTGGTTCAGTTCTTAGCCTCATTTAGTCTGTAAAATCCACATGGGCAATTTAAAGACTTTGCTTAACATTCTGCTTTTAGAGCATGGAACCAAGACATTTGAGCTATGAATCACCATTTGGTAGTCTTTTCATTTTTGAAGACACTTTGCTCCCTCTAAATAAGCATCAACCTTCAAGAGGATAATTTCTCTGAGAAATAATAGTAAGTGCATGTTAGTAGTTTTCTGTCTTTTGCCTTTGTAAATGATTACCCTTAAAATCTATCATGCATCTTGCCTGAGTGAAGGCAGTGAGAAGTGGCTGGTGATTTTGAGAAAATAGAACCGAGAGGTCTGAGTGCTCATAGGTAGGAGTATGTGGAATATGAGATATTTTTTGCCTTGTTTTTCAAAAGTGACTGACATTTAAGAAAAAAATGAATAGAAAATAATTTCTAATTGTGAGACAGTTGCTCTGATAGTCACATTTTTTAAATCTTAAAATTTAAAAATAGAAAATAATTCTGTTATGTTTCTTTTGGGAACTCAACATTTGATAGTAGTTCTGTGTACGGCTCAATGAATGGTATATTGTATAAGAGGAAAAGCAGCCTTGGGATCTTCAAATGCTTCATATCAAGTTATATTTGGTGGCATATTTATGTGCAGCATTTCATAGTACTTCATGAATCTGAATCCTCCAGTCAACTTGGCTTTAAGGATCTGAGGGAAAATTTACTGGTTTTTTGAGACCTTGAGTAGCAATTTTAGAAAATGTAAGGTCACATGCTACCTTTAATTTTTAAAACATTAGAGAAAGTGAATTTTAAAAATGTATTCATAATGTTTTTTGAAACATGGTGTTTCTTCCAGTGATTAGACTTTAAAAAGGTAGGGGGTGTCATTGTCAAAACCTGTTTTTCCTCTCAATTGTAGAAAATCTAATTTTAGAAAATTTATTCACCACCTCTGTTATGTTATAACGTAAAGGTTCAGAACACTGGCTGTGGAATTAGGCTGCCTAGGCTTGAATCCTTATTAGCTTATTATTAGCTATGCAACCTTATTAGCTATATGCAAGCTACATAAGCTCCTCTGTAACCTCTTCTATAAAATAAGGGTATCACTAGTGCCTATTTCCTAAAGTTTTTATGAAGATTAAATGAGAATAAAGCATATAAATCAAGTTTTCACCACAGCACTTGGCATAGAGTAAGTCTTCACAGGATTGTGTGATAGTCCCTCTTTCAAGCCTGGCAGGGAGTAGAATGAGCAGAGTGCACTGAGAGTCAGGGTGGTGCCCCCTGTGGTTTATATTTCTATTTGCTTCTCTCTTGCTCATCACTACCTCAGAGAGCTGCTTAGGAAGCGACAGGACAGGTTACTAGGGATGCCATATAATACTGGAAATGCGTTCGGAAAAATCAGAGTGCTGCTTTTGTGTGGCAGTAACCACAAACAGCACCATTGTCTGCATAGCAATAGGTAATGCCACCTAGGCTCTTCAGTACTTAAATTACACAATTAGAAGCACTGTTGAACATACTTTTTACAAAATGGAAAAGAACTTCATACAAGATCTAGCAGAGCTCAAATTTGAATACCCAGCTCTAGTAATGTGCTTCTAAATATAGCTTGGATGCTTGCAATCTGCATGGCTCATCTTCCAGAATGAAGATTAGCATGTGCTCATAGCCATAAAATTGGCAGATATTTAATTTATAGTAACTAGGTTTTTTAATTTAAATGTTAGATTTAATAGGCTAGATAAAATGTAACAATTATGTATGAAAAAATTGAGTCTGCTATAATTCACTCAAATAATGCTTACAATACAGGATAAATGGGAAGTAAATCTTTAAAAATCTCTCATTTTACCTCTTTCAGAAGTTGCACAGATCCTCAGAGCAATCAATTTTATGGCATAGTTCTTATTTAACAGACACACCTATTTATGCATCCCATGTAGAAGACATCATAGAAAATAATTGAAAGCCCGTGTTGTGATGGATGTTGAGATCTGCTCTATTTGGTTCTTTATTTAAGTACCAGAAAAACATGACCACTTAATTCCCTAAACCAAACTTAATGGATACTTCTTAATTCAGACCCATCTTGCTAGATTCTGGCTTCTTGCTTACTTATATTAGGGAAAATCAAACTCACTTTTTAAAAATTGCTACAGCAAATGCTTTTGGTGTTCCATATCACATCCCTTCAACCAATCTGTGATTTCACTCTGGGGTGGGCAGAATACTAACATGCTTCCCAAGTTCCTGGCCCCTCTTGCATACACCTTTTCCCAATTATTCAATCAATCTCTAATATAGATATTGCTGTGAAGGGATTTTGCCATTGCAGTTAGTCTTAAATCAGTTGACCTTAAAATAAGGATATTATTTGGCACATCACATGAACCTTTTCAAATTAGAGTTTCTTCCCCTGGTGACAGAAAAGGAAGTCAGAGATATACACTCTGTATATACAGAGATATACAGAAAAGGAAGTCAGAGAAAGCAGGCCTCTTGTGAACTACCTAGTGTGGTTCACATGGCAAGGAAATGTGGGCAGGTTCTAGGAGCCAACAGCAGTCTCTAGCTGACAGCTAGCAAGAAAACAGGACTTCAATCCTACAACCATAAAGAAGAGGATTCTGCTAATAACCAGTGAGCTTAGAATAGGGCCCAGGGTCCAGAGGAGAACCACAGTCCCAACCAATCTTGATTTCAGTCCAGTGAAACCCTAAGCAGAAATCTAGTTATGCCTGGACTTCTGACTTTCAGAAACTGTAGACTAATGAATGGGTATTGTCTTAAGCTGCTGGTTGTGGTAATTTAACACACAGGAATAGAAAACTAACATAGCCTTAACTGCTGTGCATAGTTCTGTGTGAGCCCAGATGTAGCTCACAATGGCAGCATCTTATCTCAAGAGAACACTAGTGAAGCCATCCTTTTTATTCCCCAGGGCCTTCTTTGGCTCTGTGTAAACACAGGTTGGAAGTATAAGAGTCTTAGTACTCTGGGGGAACCACTAACCCAGTGGAGGCTAGAATCAGTAAATAAAAGTTCCAGTCTAGTGCTCTTCAGATGGACAATTACATGTATTTCACAGAAGTCCTGGTAGAAGCAAGCTTCCAATGCCTACAGCAGTAACCTCAACAACTCACTATTTTGTTAGCTTGTCCTTCTTAGTCTTACTTTCTTTCCGCAGTAAACTCACCCCCATACAGGTTCTCATGTCAAACTCTGTTTACAGGGAAATCCAAACTGAGAATTATTAGCCTTTAGATAAGCTAGATCAGAAGCAAGTAGTATACTTACCTCCTCTAGTATAATGTCCTAAAAATATTACCAAGAGATGTAGTACTGAACATAAAAAGAAAATGTTCGCTGAGCAAATCAGAAGAAGAGAATAATACATTTGTATTGAAAGAGTAAAAATCTGGTGATTGTGTAAAATATTCCAAAATCTTCATGTGTGATCATTTATGTCAACTCCCCAAAAATGATTATTAAAATTTATTTCACATGCTGAATGCACCATATTTATAAAGTACTTTCATGTATAGTATCTCTTTTAATTCCTATAAAAATTTAGTTTTGGGTTTTTTTATGGGGTTTTTTTTTTGGTTTGTTTTTAGTGTTATAGTAATTTTAGGTCACTCAATAGCTTGTGGTATTTTTTTTGAGCAATAGATGTCACATAGTTGTTAATTTAGGATTTTCTTTTTATAATTTAATTATATCTTCCAAAGAACATAATTTTTTTAACCAACTAAAAATAGTTTATTGTGGTTTTCTGAAGATAAGAAAGGAACTGGAAAATTTACAGCAATATATTAAATGGCATCTTTCTGATAAAGGCGCTGCAATATGGGGTTTAGCTCTTAAAATACCCAATTCTCTTGGCATAAGACAAAGATGTACCTTTTTTTTTAAGATTTTATTTATTTATTTGACAGACAGAGATCACAAGTAGGCAGAGAGGCAGGCAGAGAGAGAGGAGGAAGCAGGCTCCCTGCTGAGCAGAGAGCCTGATGTGGGGCTTGATCCCAGGACCCTGAGATCATGACCTGAGCCAAAGGCAGAGGCTTTAACCCACTGAGCCACCCAGGTGCCCCGACAAAAATGTGCCTCAAATTTTTAGGCAGTCCAAAGAAAATATCTACTTTGTTTTCATGCTTTAATTACAAACAATCCTTACCAAAAATTTCAACTTTAAGGATCCTGAATAAAAACTGCATTTCAAATTTGGTCTGGTAGATGTCACATTTAAACAGAAACACACACACACACACAGATTTCATGTTGTCATTCACTCACTTGTCATACATATTATTTGAACAAATTATGGAATTTTGTAATCCAATTGCCCCTCTTAAATCTATATGCAAGTATGAACAGGCTAAAGGATTCTTAGTCCCTAAAGTCATTTTCCTTATTGTATATATTTTTTCTGTAATCTCTTACTGGTTTTATCATACTAAATATTCTAGTATTTATACTCCTTCGAAATACTGCTATACTTTATTCTACCTCTTTCCATTTTTTAAATGATTTTTATTTATTTATTTATTTTAATTATTAACTTTTTAAAAAAAATTTTAATAAACATATAATGTATTATTAGCCCCAGGGGTGCAGGTCTGTGAATCGCCAGGTTTACACACTTCACAGCACTCACCATACCACATACCCTCCCCAATGTCCGTAACTCCACCACCCTCTCCCTACCCCCCTCCCCCCAGCCACCCTCAGTTTGTTTTGTGACATTAAGAGTCTCTTACAATTTGTCTCCCACCTGATCCCATCTTGTTTCATTTATTCTTTTCTTATCCCCCAAACCCCCCACGTTGCATCTCCACTTCCTCATATCAGGGAGATCATATGATAGTTGCAGAGAACATAATTTAAATGCTTCTTTATTTCAAAATTATTACATGTTTCAATAGAGGTCAACTTTTTTTTTTTTTTAAGATTTTATTTATTTGACAGAGATCACAAGTAGGCAGAGAGGCAGGCAGAGAGAGAGGAGGAAGCAGGCTCCCTGCTGAGCAGAGCCTGATGTGGGGCTCAATCCCAGGACCCTGGGATCATGACCTGAGCTGAAGGCAGAGGCTTTAACCCACAGAGCCACCCAGGTGCCCCGAGGTCAACTTTTTTTTTAACCTAGTGTGCCAAATCTATGATTGTTAAAAATCCTTTTAATAAATAGAGGCAGAACATTAACTTACTGAAGTATTATAATATTTCTATTGTTGGTAGTCTATTTCTTTAATATTTATCTCACAGTTTGACTTAAAAATATTTAGCCAATCATTTTTAAGAAATTAGTTCCAAGAGATTTCTATTTGGGATAGTAAGATTCTTTAGAACTGTTAGTTTTAAGCAATTCCTGGGCCTTAAGTTCTCTGCATTCTGAAGCTTTGTCATTATTTCCAAGATGAATCCTGACTGATTGTATTTTGTAAAAGGGCCTAACAGAATCTATGAAATCTCTCTGGGAAAATTAGACAGTCTCTGGAAGGTCATTTCTGTTTCTACATTATGTTCTCTGAACTTCTCTTGCTTAGTTCTTTGCTGGGAGATTTTTTTTTTTTTTTTTTTTTTTTTTAACTTTTGACAGTCATTTCCTGCTGCTTTTTCGAATCTCAAAGTGTAGTCCTCTGTTTGAGGTATCTCAGCTGGTTGTTACAGAAAAGGTTTTTTATGTTACAATTGGAAGATTATGACTTCAGGCAGGTGAAAGTAGCAAGGAAAATAGAACTCAAACCAAAATCTTTAGTGGGGAAAAATACAAGAAAACATGTAGAATCAGTCCCAAGGTTTCAATTATGTTTCAAAATCATGTTTTAATTATATTTCCCTATGAGCTATCAGAGACATGAAAATATATGATTTAGGATGAAATTTCTCAGGATATAGCTTTCACTAGTGTTAACAAAATAACTAAGTTTGAAGATGATGTTGTTTTTGTATTTTTGCTTAAAAAAAAGTTCACAGTTATAGATCCCATCATTACCCTAGACAATTGAAGGTTACATTTTGGAGATTTTTATGGTTAGTCTAAGTGGCAATTTCCTTTCCAACTCACATGTTTATTTCATTGAACTCTGAAGTATATATCGCCATGTCAGAATGGGACTAAATCATTAGGGAGTCCCAGTTGCTTAGAAAGCCTAGTTTAAGAGGCCCTTTCCTTTGGAAGTTTAGTTGTAGGTTGGGGGAAATTGGTAAGATTCCCAACATTTAGTTATAATATGTACTCTTTTCATTCTCATTCTTTTTCTCTGAAAAGGATATTATCCAACAAAATGACTTAACACAAACCAATAACTCACAATCCTAGTCCAGGCTACTTCAATAACTTGACATTTCTTTTAAAATCTGCAGCCGTAATTACCATTTTGTCAGCTAAGAAATCAACTAGGTAAAAGTTTAAATACAAAGTTTTATCTGGCATGAGAAGATGAATATCTGCTTTGTTAATTACTACATTTGGTAGGATGGATCTCTTCCATACTTCTATTTGTCTGTTGTGTAAATTCACGATTACATTTCCCAATTACTCCAGATACTGTTGTCATTTTTTCTTCTCTGGAGGGCTTAAGGCTGTAATTATTAGCATTAATTGTACTGTAAATTACCTAATAAAAGGACTCTGGAAAAAAATAAATTTTCTTATGGAAGAATAGCAGCAGAATTGGAGTTTCAGTGAAGATCTCTTTCCTTGTCAAAATCACCTCTCTTACTTTAAATTTTGAAAAAGCAACATATTTCCTCCATCTCTTAATGACATGGAAAGCCAGTCACTATAATTCCACAAATATTTAATGAGCATTTGCAAGACACTAGATATAGTGCTAAGTTTCAGGGATGCAAATGAATAAAACATGGTTCTTGACCTCAATTAGTCCATAAGGGAGAAAGGAAGGGTAGACAGGTAAGTACAGTGTACTATGATAAAGATATTGACAGAATGGTTTTGAAGCTATGAGGAGTGGGCATTCATTTCGGTATTTTTATTTAACTTTCATTAAGAAGATTAAATTTTTAGCTGGGCCTTGAAGGGTGAGTATGATTTATCCGAAAAGGAAAAGAAGGAAGGGTTTTTCCAGGCTGAGATAAGAATATAGGTAAAACAAATATGGTAGTTTTCCAAAAGAGGAATGTGGTGGAAAGAGAGAGCTGAATTAGAGGAGCTTCTTTCCATCCCTGTTAAAATTCTTGTGTCCAGCAGGATAAATAGAGTAGGCAAATCATTTTTAAAAGCACCATCAGATAATTCTTTTTTTCTCTTTTGTTAAGATTTATTTTATTTATTTTTATGTGTGGTAAGTTTGAAAGTTGATGAATAAGTTAAAGCTCACTGGATCACATTTACAGTTCTAGAGGAACCTTTCTGTAAGAATAACATATATATATATATGTGTGTGTGTGTGTGTGTGTGTGTGTGTGTGTGTATAATAAGCATATAATATATTATTAGCCCCAGGTGTACAGGTCTGTGAATCTCCAGGTTTACACACTACAGCACTCACCATAGCCCATACCCTCCCCAGTGTCCATAAGCCCCTCACCCTCTCCCTATCCCCCTCCCCCTGGTCCCCCTCAGTTTGTTTAGAGTCTCTTATGAGTTGTCTCCCTCCCGATCCCATCTTGTTTCATTTATTCTTTTCCTACCCCCCAAACACCCCACATTGCATCTCCACTTCCTCATATCAGAGAGATCATATGATAATTGTCTTTCTCTGATTGACTTATTTCGCTAAGCATAATACCCTCTTGTTCCATCCATGTCGTTGCAGATGGCAAGATTTTATTTCTTTTGATCACCAGATAATTCTGAAATGAATTCTATTCCAGCTCATTCCCCATCTGGCTACCAAACTGAGAACCAGTTTTGCAATAGGAAGATTATGGACTTTGAAATCATGCAGATTTATCATTTGTTAGTTGTATAGCCTTGAGAAATCTCACCTTTTTGTGTCACAGTGTTCCAATCTATAAAATGGGGACACCTACAATTTTACAGGGTTATTGATAAGGTGTAATGAGCAGGTACATGCAAAAATCTTGGGAAATTGTAGGCATTCTGTACATGTTAGTTTCAGTTTCCTTTTCTGTTTTCCAGCTTATGTGCAAAAAACACAGAGATATGAAAGTGTACCCTTGACTGCCGAACACTGATTAGAATGTAAGGGCTAAACTATAATACAGATAGGTTTAGAGATCAAGGTATAAAGCTGGACATTTATATTAAGCTTTGTGAAGGGTCTTACTGTCATATAAGAAGTACAGGTTTTTAATATTATGCATGATGGGGACTAACCAGTTATCAATTGCTACATAACAGAGACTCCCAAAACTTCATGGCTTAGACAAATAACCACTTATTAAAGGTTTTACTAGCTAGTAATATTGATCGGTGCTAGGCCCCACTGATCTTGACTAGACTTGCTCAGTGGTATGTGGTTGTCTGGAAGGGATGGCCTTACACACGTCTGGTGGTTGGCTGGCTATTAGGTGGAGAAACAAAGATTGTTAGGCCAAGGCACTCTCATTACCCAGCAGGGCAATTTCGGTTTATTCACGGCAGGTGACAGGGTTCCTAAGAGTGGAGGAATTAGACTATACTTCTTGATAACAGGACCAGCAATATCACCATATAAAGGGGGCCTGGTGGAGAATTGCATATGTATGTGTGTTTTTGTTCTTGTTTTATTTTATGGCAAAAACTACTGAAATTTTTTGTAATAGATGATAAGATAAAGTTTGTATTTAAGATAATTACTCTAACAGCAGTGGGAAAAACAGTGGGCAGACAAAAAGCAAAATAGCTGTGAGAAGACTTATGCAATTGTACTAGGAAAAAATATCATATGAATATTCTAAGCCTTCCTTTATCCATTAACAGGAAAAAAGGATATAAAAATTGTTGACTTATTTTCTTCTCTACCTATCACCTCTGAGGTGATTTCTGCCATTACTGGGCTGTCATGAATAGGAAGAAGGAAAGGCTAGGGCTGATTTCCAGAGCAATTTTTTGTTTGGTTCTGGTAATTTGGGAAGAAGATAGTGTGGTGTAGGAGTTGTGATGTGGGAAGTTGATGCTAGTAGAAGAAATAAAGAATTTTTAAAAGTTGCAAAGGGTTATATCCAACCTTCATGGTATTCAAGAAACATCAATGAAAAATGTAATGTGCCAGGTATCTTCTATTTGCCCTTCCAAATTCATTCTTAATCCTTTTCTTCTACACAAGGCTGATCAAATATGAATCATATCCATGGACAATTTTTCCACTGGCTTCTGGTTGGGCAATCGGAGACTTGCAGGACATCAGGAGTGAAGAGAGTGAGCTTGGAGTATTTATTTCCTGTCAGTTATTCAGCCAGCCAACAAGCAAAGAACGTAGACCATCCTTGTATACATTCTTCCTAGGAATTACTCTGATTTCCAATTCCATACTTTTTTTTTAAAAGATTTTATTTATTTATTTGACAGAGAGAGATCACAAGTAGTCAGAGAGGCAGGCAGAGAGAGGGGGGAAGCAGGCTCCCTGCTGAGCAGAGAGCCCGATATGGGGCTCGATCCCAGGACCCTGAGATCACGACCTGAGCCGAAGGCAGAGGCTTAACCCACTGAGCCACCCAGGCGCCCCCAATTCCATACTTTTTATTCCAGACAAGTTGACTATTATTTATCCAGTTTTTAAAAATTAAATTATCCTATTTAATCCTACAGCAACTCTTATGAGGAAGGTGATACTATTTTTATTTTATAGACTGGGAAAACAAAAAGTTCAGAGAGAGATTAAGTAAGTTATCTACCACCCAAGGTTTTATTTTCCCTTAAGGCTTTTTAAGGCCACTTTGGAAGAGAATCAATTTTGTATCTAAAATTAATTTAGAGCCTTGTAAACTCTCAATAGATGAGAGACAGAGGTCAGTGTTGAATTTTCTTTCACAGTCTTTATTCAAAGGAATTTATTTTAAAATTATTTTTTTTAGGGGCGCCTGGGTGGCTCAGTGGGTTAAAGCCTCTGCCTTCAACTCGGGTCATGATCCCAGGGTTCTGGGATCGAGCCCCGCATTGGGCTGTCTGCTCAGCAGGGAGCCTGCTTCCCTTCCTCTCTCTCTGCCTGCCTCTCTGCCTATCTGTGATCTCTGTCTGTCAAATAAATAAATAAATAAATCTTAAAAAAAAATATTTTTTAACCTCTTACTCACTATTCCTAAAGGAAATTTAAGTCAACAAACAAGTAGAGATATGAGCAAATTATCTCATTTTCAAAAAAAAAAAAAAGGTAACTTTTCACTTTCCCACTTGACTGCTTGTACATAGGAAAAGTCTAAGCCCACAAACCAAGCTCTTTTTCCTTAGCCTGTACAATAATAAACTTACACTTGTTTGGAAAACCTGTTCTTGTGATATCTAATTGTCAAAGAATTTCCTGTCTTTTGGAAATGCTTATACAAATTCATATAAGCAGCATCCAAAACATACAAGAGTTCTATTTAAACACTGTAGTTCTATAGTCCTATATGTAGTTTCTGACAAATTTGAAAACAGAAATGTTGTGCAAAGCCCTTTTTCAAATATAAGGCCATCTATTTGATTTAATTTGTAACTTTTAATGTCATCTATAGCTTTCCTAATAAATATTTAAATCTTAAAACTTTTTGCCATTCTGGACTAGTATATATTATTAACATTTGGGAAGCTCAAGAGGTAAATTGAGAACAGCTGTGGGATGATTAATATTGATACCTTGGGTGCAACGTTCTGTCAGCCTTTTGAGTGGTAGTAAACCAGTAGAAAAGTGGAGCTGTATCTTTTCACATCTTATTGCATACATTATCACAGGATATCACTAATGTGAACGTCTCTTCCCCAACTCTTTGGCTAACAACTGCCAAGACTTTAGGTATGAAAAACATATTTGAGTATATATTTATAAAGTCAGTTTATATAAAATAGGTATATAAAATATATTTGATATATTTTAGGTATATAAAATATATTTGAGTATATATTTATAAAGTTAGTTTGATATAAAACATTAATTTGTTCATTTTGAAATTGTCTAGCATGGTTATTGTTTTGCAAATGACTCAGAATTCTTTCATCAAAAATGGAAGGTGAATTTTTCAAATTCAGACATTTGATTTCATTTCAGTTTGTTCTGTTTCTAAATGCAAGTGATACTCAAAATGGCACCTTACAAGTTTTCAAACCAAAATGTCTTCTTCAGTCTAGCATCAGTGGCTAACTGTGCCTATATAGGTGAGAGGTAATGGGAAAGGAGGTCCCTGTAGCTTGCTGGTAGGTTCAGTCATGAGTAGTGCAGAAAACTATTCTTTTTTTTTTTTTTTTTTTTAAGATTTTATTTATTTATTTGACAGAGAGTGAGAGATCACAAGTAGACAGAGAGGCTGGCGGGGGCAGGGAGCAGTGGGAAGCAGTCTCCCCAGTGAGCAGAGAGCCCGCTGTGGGGCTCAATCCCAGGACCCTGAGATCATGACCTGAGTCGAAGGCAGAGACTTAACCCACTGAGACACCCAGGTGCCCCAGAAAACTGTTCATTTTTAAAAAGATTTATTTATTTGAGAGAAAGAGAGAGAAGGGCATGGGAGGGGCAGAGGGAGAGGGAGAAAGAGTCTTAAGTAAGCTCAGTGCTTGGTGCAGAGCCCAACAAGGGATTGGATCTCACAACACTGAGATCATGACCTGAGTGAAACCAAAAGTTGGACGCTTAACTGACTGTACCACCCAATGCCCCAGTGTAGAAGACTATTCTTCTTCTTTTTTTTTTTTATTTGATAGAGATCACAAGTAGGCAGAGAGAGAGAGGTGGAAGCAGGCTCCCTGCTGAGCAAAGAGCCCGATGCGGGGCTCAATCCCAGGACCTGAGATCATGACCTGAGCCGAAGGCAGAGGCTTTAACCCACTGAGCCACCCAGGCATCCCTGTAGAAGACTATTCTTAAAGAGTATTTCACCAAGCATGTGATGAGTTTAAAATGATGTTTTGCTTATGTAGTAATTATTGAGCTCTTAATGCTATTAATATTCAGATCACTCTTTGTCTTTCTAATTCCAGATCTTTGGGATAATCTTCCATTTTAGCCCATTTATCTCAAACAAATTGTTACAAGCTGACAACTTCTTCTGGTTATTGGAGGAAAAATAAATGGAAGACAAATTTTCCAACCAGAAATTAGTCTGTAGCTTATTCAGATCCCAGTCAGATCTTCTGCCATCTTACACATAATATATTCCAGAAATCATGTACCTCTGTATCACAATATATTAGGACTATATTCTGGTATATTTTGAAGTTTGAGCAATTCCACACAAATCTGCAAATTTTAATAAGACTATAGCCAAACTGCTTTCATACTGTATTAAAAAAAAAAAGCACATTTTCAATCCTCTGGCATATGGGATTTTGATCATAGTTTCCATACTGATCATTTCTGGGTCTCATGAGATCATAGAAATTTCTTTATTACTATAAAGGGAGGAAGCAATTCAGTGGTGTTATAGGCGAAATTCATATGTTGAAATTCTAACCCCCAGTGTGATGGTATTAGGAGAAGGGGGTTTGGGGGGATGACTAGGTCATGAAGGTAGAGCCCTTATGAATAAAATCCATGCTCTTATAAAAGACCCCAGAGATTTCTTCCTTTTTGCCAAGTGATGATATAATGAGAAGTTGGCAGTTTGTAGTCCCAAGGAGGACTCTCACCAGAACCCTGGTCTCAGACTTACAGCATCCAGAACTAAATAATTAAGTAATAAATAATTAATTTATTAAGAAATAAATTTCTGTTGTTTATAAACCACCCACTCTATGGTACTCTATTATAACAGCCCGAATGGGCTAAAACAGAAATTGTACTTAGAATTGGTAATGCTTCTATAGCAGATAATCTAAAATGTGAAACAACTTTAGGACTGGGTAATGAGTAGAGTCTGAAAGAATGTTAAGGTGCATGTTAGAAAAAACCTGAATTGCCATAAACAGATTTTTAAAGGAGATTTTGGTAAGAGCTCAGAGAGAAAAGAGGAGAGCTATAGAGAAAGTTTCCATCTTCTTAGAGAGAAAACCCAGGTAACTATGATCAGAATGTTAGTAGAAATATGGACAGTAAGGGACATTCTGATGAAATCTCAGATGGAAATGAAGAATGTGACACTGGAAACTGGAATAAAGGCATCCTTTCATAAAGTGGCAAAGAACATGGCTGAATTGTTTTCATTTTTTTAGTGTTTTGTGGAAGGTAGAACTTACAGGTAAATTGAATATTTAGCAAAGGAAAGTCCTAAGAAACATGATACAGAAGGAGCTTGGTTCCTCTTTGCTGCTTATTGTAAAATGAAGAGAAGAGAAATGAACTGAAGATAAAATTATTAAGCAAAAAAGGAACCAGATCCTTAAAAATTTGAAAATTCTCAACCTGTCCATATTAAGACAACAACAACACACAAAAAATGAGAAAGCTGTTCAGAAGACAACACTAAGGGGGCACCTGGGTGGCTCAGTGGGTTAAAGCCTCTGCCTTCGGCTCAGGTCATGATCCCAGGGTCCTGGGATCAAGCCTCACATCGGGCTCTCTGCTCCGCCGCGGAGCCTGCTTCCTCCTCTCTCTCTGCCTACTGTGGTCTCTGTCTGTCAAATAAATAAATAAAATCTTAAAAAAAAAAAAAAGACAACACTAAGGATGTGACAAACCAAGCAAGCATTGAGTAAGGAGATTGGTATGGGTGTGAACCATCTCAGCAAAAGCCGGAAATAGAGATGTGATTATGGCAGTGGAAACATTGCTGGCCGAGACCAAAAGAAAGAGAAAAGAGAAGACATTTGAGCTTCTTAGACCTTATAGGACTGGACTGTAATTATTTGGTTGTGAACTGTGCTATTGTTAAAGACAAGGAAAGAAGGATGCCCAAAGGTGGTTCTGAATATCTGTCGCAGGAGGCTGTCACTCCTACAACAAGCCCAGGATGCAGTGGAGGTGGGGAGGAAGCTGTTTCCACTTTGTTTCAAAGAATGGGACTAACACTTAGAGGAGCCGTGGGAGAAGGGACAACCAGAGGAGCCTCTGGGGGAAGAAACCCCACCCCAGTGGAAAACAGCATGAATTATTGAGACGTGACCAGTATTACCCTTTTAAAGTGTAATTTACAATCACCATTATCTTGGGTGAATTTCAACAATCCATTTCCAGTGAAAGTTTTCAATATGGATAATTTCCGGTAACGCTTGTCATTTTGATGTATGGTAAATTGGTTGTAAAAATTATCACAGTTATTCATCTTCTTTGTATTTATGCCATTTGCAGTGTGAATTTCTCTTCACATCAAGAGATAAGAGTCTATGTCTTCATCTCTTTAAACTGGACGGGTCTCATGCGTTGCTTCAGATAATGTGGTGAAACTGCCAATTTCAAGCATAGGCCTCAAGGGGTCTTAAATGCTTCAACTTGTCCTCTTGGTCCCCTGCCACCACCATATGAGCAAGCTCAGGCTGGCTTGCTGGATAATGAGAGACATATTATCACTGACACATTGTAGATGCTCATTAAAATGTGATTAAAAAGATATGCATTCTCACATTCCACAGTTTTGTCCTTGTCCATTTCTGGCCACTTATTATCTCTCTGAAGTGTGATAGATTATAAACTTAAGTTTCACCAATATCTGCTTCTCCCTTCCCTGGAGAACAAAATACTGTTCCTACTCATTAAAAGTTAGGCTTATCTATGTGACTAGATTGACCAAAGAAATATAAGCGGAACTGGCAATGTATTACTTTCAAGCTTTAAGAACCAGTTTTTGTTTTGCTACATTCTTTTTTTCCTCACCATTACAAAAGGCAAAGTCTCCACATAGGGTCTGCTCCAGCAGCCTGAATTCCAGAATATGGAACAATTAGAGTAGAGTTGCAATCAACTCTTCATGAACATGTTGTATAACCAGGAAGAAAACCTTTGTTATTATAAACCACTGAGGTTTTAGACTGTTTGCTGATGCAGTATACTTTAGCCTAATCTGATCAGTATGCTGGGTGATCACATCCATGTTTCTCCATGTTTCTGTTACCACTAACTAAAAATCAAATGTATATCTCTATCCTCATGTATTGCTAGTGAGAGTGTCACTTAAACAATTGGCAGTTTTTTTTTTAAACTTTTTTTTAAAGATTTTATTTATCTATTTACTTATTAGAGAGAGAGAGAGAGAGAGCTCAGACAGAGTGGTAGGCAGAGGCAGAGGGAGAAGCAGCCTCCCTGCCGAGCAAGGAGCCCGATGTGGGACTCGATCCCAGGACGCTGGGATCATGAAGGCAGCTGCTTTACCAACTGAGCCACCCAGGTGTCCCGGCAGTTTTTTTTAAAAGTTAAATATATACCTGTTATGTAACATAGCAATTTTATTCCTACATATTTACCTAAGAGAAATGAAAACATGTTCACACAAAGACCTTTTGCAAATGTCCATAGTAACCAAAATTTAGTCAATTTCCAGTTACATGTGAATGGCTAAACAGAATTAGTATATATCCATAGAATGGAATACTATCCAGCAATGAAAAGGAATGAACCACTGATACATGCAACAGCATGGATGAACCTCAAACTCATTATGCTGAGTGAAAGAAGCCAGACACAAAAGTATACATCTTGAATTACCCCATTTGTATGAAATTTCTAAACTATACAGAGAGAATGTGGTTCAGTGTCTGCATGAGGTTGGACATAGAGAAGTGTTCTAAAAGTGTAATGTCACAATGGTTGGCACAACTACACAATTTACTAAAAGTCAAACTATACATTTGCAATGAATGGATTTATGGTTTATAAATTCTACATCAATAAAACTGAAAAAATATACCTAGGCCCAATTTTTCTCTGAGTTATAGATATATATCTATTAGATATTTCTGCCTAGATAGTTCACAAACCTTTCAAAATTATACATAAGTAAATGACATATTTTCTTTATCACCCCATATTATGTTTCTGAACTGAGATTACCTATAGTATTGCTGGACTGAAATTTGCTCAAACCAAAAATAATGGGTTCTTTCTACACTACTTGTTATCTCTCTACCCAAGTTGCCAACTGTTGACTATATCTTTTGAAAATCTCTTCAGTTCCTCTCATTTATTACTTTCATTCACTTACCTGTTTACTTTTTTCTCATCTCTGACATTATTCTACATGCTCTTAATTCTGTTGTTGCAATATCTGAAAAATTTATTTTTTAATTTTCTACTCAGTGGCCAGAGACTGAAGATGCTCTATCAGAATGGAACAAAAAGTTCATAATATAAATTATTATATTGTATGGAATTTGTATAATGATATGCTCCCACCCCATATTATTGAACAAAAATACGTAATGATACATTCTAGATTATTCAATATAATTTACTTAAAATATCTTTTTAATTATTTATAATAATAGTCATTCTGCACACTCCCAAGTGCTACAAAAGTTTAGCTAGTGTGAAAGGCATGTTTGGAATAGAATGTACATCTGGGTTTCAAGGTCTCAGAGTCAGGGTGACCTTAGCATTTAACTTGAATTTCAGTTTACTCTGAGATGGACATAAACAGCCTACAGCCATTAGTGCACTCTAGCTGGTCTAACTTCAAAATATGGTTTTGAGCTACTTTCAAAGGCAGTTTTCAACTTATTTAAAGCATTGAATTTAAAGTGAAAAATTCCTCCAGAACAAGCAATGAATAGTGATTGCCATTGGTCCATGCAGGTATGACTAAGTTTGGGGGAGGAGATAGAGACATTAGCAGGAGTGAAGGAGGGTGATAAATAGGTTACTCTTTAGAAGCCCAAGGAACACAACATCCTGACCCTGTATCGTCAAAGACCCTGGGGCTAACAGACCAAAAGCTATAGCTGCAGAGTGCCCCTCTTCCACATCTGCCTCAGGGTAACTCCTAGATTGGTTATAATGCATTTCCACTGTAGTTGTAGCCCCCTACCCCACTGCTAACCCAGACACTCACCCATGGAAAAAGGCTGCCTTTACTGTTCTGGTAGAAACATCATAGGACACCTGGGTGAGGAGTGCCCCAAATGATTGGAAGCAGCCTCCATTAGAGACCACCCCATGGTACATCACAGCTCCTCCCAACCCAGAGAGGTACAACAAATATCTAAAGCTGAAACAACCTAGGGCCGGAACCTACACTACCTGAAACCTTGCCTGCTCTCTCACCCTAAGAGTGTACTGTTGTTTTATTACAACTGTTTTCTGCTGTGACTTTGGGTGCAGATTTCTAATTCCTTGTTGCCTTTGTGCCAAGAGCAGAGATACAATGGCTTTGTGCTTTGACAGTTGGCTTAGTGACACTTATTAATATTATATATATTAATGAATATATGTGTATATTCATTAATACATATATATATATTTTAAAGATTTTATTTATTTATTTGACAAAGAGATCACAAGTAGGCAGAGAGGCAGGCAGAGAGAGAAGAGGAAGCAGGCTCCCTGCTGAGAGAGCCTGATGCGGCGCTCTATCCCAGGACCCCGAGATCATGACCTGAGCTGAAGGCAGAGGCCCAACCCGCTGCGCCACCGAGGCGCCCCTCATTAGTACATATATTAAAGTTACTCTGCCCTGGCCATGCAGCTAGTCAGGAGATCCTACCATTATCTGGGAAGTGATCATGGAAGATACTAGGTTTTATTTAGCTTTCAGACCAGTGATTAGCTTCTTCCTCAAGAAATGCCCTCAGGCAATGTTGCAGTGGAAGCCAATCATACATCCTCCCTGTACCTCATTTCTTACATCTTAAAGTAGACATAATAAATACAGGTCTGTGGGGTTGTTTTAAAAAAGAAACAAGAAAATGTGTAAACACTAAGATACTATAAACATAAAAGAGCTGACAGAAAGTTCTTTCCATGTTATTTCCTCTCGGAGAGGAAGATTCCTCCATATTGAAACATTAGTTGAAAAACAAAAGTGGTATATTTCTTATTAACATTTTTCTATTTAGTAATGGAGATTTTCTAAGTTTGAAAAATCATTTTATATGGGATTTAGTAAGATGCATTCTATTTATAATGACAAAAATTGTGGCCTTGAAATTTTTAAGTTTTCCTAGATAATATCTCATGAAAACTCATCTAAACTCTCTTAAAGAACAAAATCCCTGACTTTAATTAATTCACTCAAGAAGGTCAGGGGTGCCTGGGTGGCTCAGTCCATTAAACATCTGCCTTTGGCTAAGGTCATAACTCCAGGGTCCTGGGATCGAGCCCTGTGTGGGGCTCCATGCTCAGTGGGAACCTGCTTCACCCTCTCCTTCTGCCACTTTCCCTGCTCCACCTTCCTTTCTCTCTCAAATAAATAAATAAAATCTTGAAAAAAAAAAGAAGTTCATATTGCTGAATTTTTGCTATGTGCTAGGAATAATGCAAAGATATTGGGATAAAGTGGTGGGTGGGTGGAGTTATTTTTTCCTCTCTCAGAATGTCCCTGGACTGCTTACAGCCTACTAGATAGAAGGATATAGTTATTAATAAAACTATCTTATAAACAAATGTAAAATATAGTCCTATTAGAAAAAGATTTGGTCTGATCAGGGAGAAAGTCTTTGACAAAGTGAGATCCTTGATCTGAGATTTGTACAATTATACATAGGATGTGAACTAGATCAAACGAAGGGAAGAGCTTTCTGGGCAAAGAGGAGACCACTGGACAATACTCTGTTGGAAGGGGTCAGAGTATATCGAAGGGACAGGTGATTGAATCTGGAGTGGGAAAGTGAGGGGTATATAGGGTATGAGATGAAACTGGAAAAAGAGGGACGCCTGGGTGGCTCAGTTGGTTAAGCGGCTGCCTTCGGCTCAGGTCATGATCCCAGTGTCCTGGGATCGAGTCCCATATCGGGCTCCTTGCTCGGCAGGGAGCCTGCTTCTCCCTCTGCCTCTGCCTGTGCTTGCTTGCTCTCTCTCCCTCTCTCTCTGTCAAATAAATAAATAAAATCTTAAAAAAAAAAAAGAAACTGGAAAAAGAGGGTCAACTTTTTTTTTATGTTGTAGCAATAGAAAACCATTTAAGTTTAAGTAGGGAAATAATATGATTTAAATATTGAAAAGGCAGACTGGATGATATAATACAACAAGAAAAAAAAGATATATAAAGATTAAAAGGAAAGAGAAAACTGTCATTGTTTACTGATAAATAATGATAAAGACTTTACATAAAAACTCAAGAGAACCAGTAGACCAAGTATTAGAATAGGAGAGTTCAGAAAATATGCCAAATGAAGATCAATATACAAAGACCAATAATGTTCCCATAATAGCAATAATAAACTAATAAGTCCATAAAATAAAACACAATTTAAAATCACCACAAGAACTACAAACTGTTAGGAACTTATTAAAGAAAAATCACCACGAAAAATGCAAGTTTCTTTACAACAGATGTGTCTTTATCACTCCTGTTTCCTCAGTGCCTTGCACATAGTATGGAACATTAGAGATGCTCAATAAATATTTATCCAGTGGTTGAAAGAATAAATACCTAAGAATTTTATGGAGAAGATTTTAAAATGTTATAAAAGAACATAAATATATCTGAATCATTGTAAATATATATCTTTCTCATGGATATATAATTAATATTGAAGACAATGTCAGTTAGTCTTAGATAATTGTATAAATTTGATCCAAAAATGAGTGAAAAATGTAGCAGTCCTTTCACAGGAAATTATATAACCTCTAATTAAACCTCTGCATAACATGCTCAGGTTTCTTTTCCTTGATAATCAACTCTATCAAGACAGTAGCTATAGAATCCCTATGATGCATAATTCACCAAATTCTACATTCTCTTATTTCTCCTAATCCAAATTTTATTATTTACTGGAATTTTAAACAACATATCTTTACTTTCATTTCTTGTTTCTCTAGCTTAATCGCTATCAACTCTTAGGTATATAGTGTGATACTATTAGGCCTTTCTATTTTTCCTATACCTTCCCTTCCCATCATCTACATCTCTTTGTCTCTGAGCCATAACTGCTGTGACGCTATTACATTTAATTCTGTTCCATAATCCAAATAAGTCTTCCATTCTTTCCCTAAAGGTTTGTTTAAATAAATTATAATCAGTTCCTAGAGTAGTGCCTGGAATAGAGCCAATGAATGAATAAAACTAAAAACCTAATAGACAGTGTTTACATTTTTAATAATGTAAACATTGCTAACAAATATGTTTCCTTTATCATTAATCCAAAATGACTCTTGCATTACTCAAAGAGGATGTTTCCTGCAACAGTCAAAATGGATTATTTTTTTCTTACACATCAAATAATTGTTTAATCTCACATCATGTTTTATTTTCTTGTGCACCTTTTTATTTTTCCCTCTGAAATCTACTCACCTTTTTAATTATTGATTTTTTAAAAATGAGGATTAAAAAATGAGTTTTGCCATATCCTCATTTAGATAACCTCTCAAGTTTAGTGCTTATTGCATGGAGTCTCCATTTTTCTGGAAAATCTCTCTTTCTTAGGGCCTTTCAGTCATAATTTACATGTTTGCTTGCAAGCCCCAAGATTATCTATCCTTGAGTTTCCTTTTGCTACTTTCTCAGTTGAATGCAAGATCTTCTGAATTGCTTGATTTTTCTCCTTTGTTTTGCTAAAACTATAACCTCAAGAATGGGTGTGTGGGAGGTAAACTTTCTGAGTTCTCACGTGTAAAGAAAATATTTAATCTGCATATTGGCAAGGCTGGCTCAGTTGGAATCTTGGAACCTGTTCAGTTAGATTAGTATTTCTTTCTTTGTTGAAAGAGCATGGGAATAGGAGAGTTTGGGGTGTGGGTGTGTAAAGGAAGACTATAAACGGGAAAGAATGCCCTTCCCAGATATCAATAACCATAAATTCTTGGGTCAAGTACTATGTCATGTTCATCATGTTATTCCCCACAGTGCCAAATAGAGTGGATACTCAATTATAACTAGTTTCCTAAAGTAGATACTTAGTTAATATTATTGATAGAACCATGGCAATGCTAGGCTCCAAATGGGGTGAGATAGCCATGCTGGCAACAAATTGCATGCTTACAATTCTGCAGTTGTTTTCTTCCTTTTCCTACAATATATTTATTTGAACGATAACTCTTTTAAAAGTTCTGGAAAGGAAATCTCTCTAATGGTGTTTCACTTGACTTAAGTGCTTATAGGCACTTATAAATGATGTCAAACTGGAAGCCAGCTCCTTAACAATGCAAGTCAATCCCAACTATTTTCCATCACCTGTTTTTCCACGTTCTCTCAGCCCCTTAGGATATCGCCTCTTATTCCATCACATCCTATCTCATCCTTGTATCTTGAATTCAGGGCAGGTTTTTGCTACAGTTTGACTTTTTCTGTTCTGGCAGGATGTCCAATGACTAATTTGGACAACCTTCCTCTTGGCCATATTTGAGCCTTCTTCCTTTTGGGTGGCATCCTGGCTTTTATACTATTATTTCTAGGATATGACATAAAATGGAGCTAAAGTCATTATGAAATTAATAATGTTTAATTGATGGCCATAGTAGATTTGAAGCAGCTTCTCAGTTAATATTCTGTGCCAAGTAGAATATATATCTATATATCTATGTAGATATATAGATATATATTTCTTTTTACTCTGAAAATAAATATCATTTTGAAGGATTCCAGCAAAGACTCAGACGCAAGCCTGCTTTATTCTCTCTCTCTCTTTTTTTTAAAGATTTTATTTATTTATTTATTTGACAGAGAGAGAGAAGGAGCACAAGTAGGCAGAACAGCAGGCAGAGGAAGAGGGGGAAGCAGGCTCCCTGCTGAGCTCGATAGGCGCTCGATTCCAGGACCCTGGGATCATGGCTGAGATGAAGGCAGCTGTTTAACCCACTGAGCCACTCAGGTGCCCTAAGTCTGCTTTATTCTTACTCAAACTTGTGAAAAAATGACCTCATTCTTCTTTTGTAAAGGCCTGACTGTAAGAGATTTAATATGGCATTTAAAATTTTGTTGAACATGCCAGATACTGATTTTATAGTTTCTTTCCATTATGATTGATCCTTAGACAATTTTTTGTTTGTTTGCTTGTTTGTTTCCATAAACAGGGTAGAACTCAAAAGTTGTAGTTCTTTGTAGATAGCAAGTTCTTTCTAGGGAAAGAAGGAATCTAAAAAGGCTGAAGCCACACACTATATTTGTTGATCCTGAAAATGCACAAGATATCTGGGATCCCCTTCATCAGAAAAAAAATTGAAAAGATGACATACAGTGATCAAAAATAGCAGGTTTCTCATTGAAATTTGCTTCTGAACAGAATTATAGCTTACTTTCTTATTTGCACAAATTTATTTTTACTTTTATAGAACGTGATGGTTTTTGGCGAGGAAATGCGATACGGCTATTATTTTAAAAAGTCTTTAAAATTTTTCCTATGAAATTTGTAAGGCAAACAAAAATGTAAAAATGGAAATTTTGTCTTTTATATATATTCCACTAAGAGTATGCAGCAAAAGTATTGCCTTTTTTTTTAATTTTTTTTTAAGATTTTATTTATTTTTATTAGAGAGAGAGAGCGAGCACAGGCAGACAGAGAGGCAGGCAGAGGCAGAGGGAGAAGCAGGCTCCCTGCCGAGCAAGGAGCCCGATGTGGGACTTGATCCCAGGACGCTGGGATCATGACCTGAGCCAAAGGCAGCCGCTTAACCAACTGAGCCACCCAGGCGTCCCAAAAGTATTGCCTTTTAAAGTCACTTGATACAAATTGTTATTCTGCTAATTTGACATGGATTTATTGTTGTTGTTTGTTTCCATCTCTTTATGGACTACTTGTTCTTTTTATTTAATTTTACTTTTAAAATATGTAAACCATTTACAATGTCCCATAGTCAAACTATATAACAGGAATATTGACAGAAGCCACAATTGTACCTTCCCTTTTCCATCTCTCTCTCTCTCTATGATTGCGATCACTTATCTTCCTAGTGTTTTCTTTTGAAAAATATAAGCAAATATACATATCTGAACACACATATTTGAATTGTTCTCCTTTCTTACACAAAAGAATAATGTACTTAGTTTTTTTCTCAACTAATAATGTATCTTAACCTCTTCAGATCAAAATGGGGATCTTCCTCCAATGTATGGCCACATAGTACTTAATTTTAAAGATGTGCCCTAGCTTATTCAAATAGTCCCCTATTTATGGGCAACTATTACTTGCAATATTTTACTATTATAGATAATGACACAATAAACAGTTGGTACACTTGAAAATTTGCATATTTTCTGGTTAAGTGAAGAGAGTAGCAAGAGTTGCAGCTGCATATTGTTTACTTAGTATATATGAAGTATTTCAAAAGGATGTTGATTTTGGACAATGCACCTGGCCATTCTAGGAACTTTGACTTGTATCTAATGTCTTTCAAGTTATCTTTTTCTCATTCATTACAACTCAACCAAATACTAGACCAAATCTTAGAGAATTATCACATAGGATTTTGAATAACTGATTTTGCCATACCTGCCGACTTTAGAGTCAGACTTGCTCTCCTCCCACCCAAATGCTTTAGTGGGAAATAGGTTATGGACAAGAAAGCCTGGTTGTTACTTATATGTACATCAGGGTTTCCTTTCATTTATCTACCTTCCAAAATTGGAATGGCCAGGTCATTCAAGGAATGACCAGTCCCTGAGCAAAATTTATAGACCCACAAGCTTACAACAAGATAACATGCACTGGAAAGCAAATGTTATCCTTTACAGTAAGAGATATGATTGCTATTGCTGTCAATTTTACTAACTTAGGCCCATCAGTGCATTGTCTTTCCCGTAAAGGAGACAGTTTGGGAAATCACATTGAGATTGGAAAGCAGCTATGTGAACTTGCAATCTTAGAGTTATAGGTAGAAGACCACAAAGATAAACTTTCCTCAATGGGACCAGGCCCTCTTGTCTAAGAGGAACTACCTTCTTGAATGTGTAGACAGAATGCCCTCATTTTTCCCTAACCTCTGCCTATATGACAATTTCCCTTTAACTTCTGGTAACATTGCAGCTCACATAAATTTATTCTTGATTGCCTTAAAAGCTTGAGGCAAGTTGGTTGAGCCAACTTGCCAAAGAGAACTTTAAAATCTCAATCAAATAAAATGATCTGTCATTTAAAGATGAAGTCTTCTCAAAAAACACCTTTTATTTTGTGTAGCTGTGATGGGCAAAGAGTGAATCCAAAATTTTGCAATTCCAGAACTACCTATAAGACAAACCAAGGAAAATACTATGATTAAGGGAAGAAGTCTAAAAAATGAAAACAAAAAACTAAAAAACCCTTAATTAAGCCCATGGAGGTTTTTTGAGATTGGAAAAGGAATCATTTAGAGGAATCTGAAATAAAATTGCAGTAATTAATTTGTGCTTTCAGTGAGGAATTTGCCTTCACTCTAAATAGTTGCTTTCATTTTTAATGACTCATCTTTATTTATGATTATAAGTGAAAAACATCTATTTTGAATGGAAGTAGAAAGAAGTATTTTACTCCTTTCCATTTTTTTTTCTTGCTTGGTTCCTTGTTTCTTTTCTTCCTTCCTTCCTTCTACAAATATTTACTGAGTGATTGCCATGTACCATGCATTATGTTAAGTAGTAGATCTCTTCATTTTCCTCTTCCAGAAAATATTCTGTTCTTTATAACGAAAAACTACTATTATATAATCTTGCCAAAAGAGTATATATGAGGTATAATGATAAAGACATGGAACACACAAATTTCATATATTTAACTAGTTTTAAACACATGTACTATCTACATAAGTCAGAAGGATTCCAACATCAAAAGTAAAGAAAATGAATATTTGCTAATAATGTGTATGGATATCACTACTTTAAAAAAAAATGTCATGTTACTGGTGAAAGGCTTGATCTTTTCATGCATTCTTTTCATCTTTCCAAAAAGTCTGTGCTTCAGAATAGTGATTTTAAAAAGCATATTTTGAAATGTGTTTGGCACAAGTCTCTGAGTTTTTATCTGAAGTTCCTCATAAATAAATGATCTATTTTTTCCTAGGATCTGAAAGAACCAGTTCCATTTCTGATAGACTTCTCAAAGTTATCTACTTCACCATCTGTGACATGAGTGTAGAACAAAATTATATTACCTGTCCCTACACTTCCATAATTTTGTTTTGGCCTCTGATATTGCACAACTTTGTGAAGCATAAGCTTAGTAATTTCCCTTGGTAGGAGACTGGGAGGTTTTTTTTTTTTTCTTCTTCTAGTTGGAAAAGAAAAATAGTGCTAATTGTATTTTTCTATTTGGAAAAATGTTCTATTTGCTTAACTTAACTGCTATAGTTCTTTGGTAATGTGAAGCCACCAAAGCACTGGATGCTTGTAAAAAGGGAATATGTATCAGTTAATTAGTGCCTCATTTGAATTTTAACAACTATGTCAGCAGAAGGTGCACTAAATAGCAAGAGATGCCCTAAATGAATGAAATGAGCAAGTTTCAGTGCTTTCCGATAACAAGTGAGGTGAAATGTTTCACCAGTTCTCCTCCAATGTTTAGCAGCAATTTTCTATTCTGTTTAAAAAAATATTAATTGATCACCAACTTTACACAGAGGCTTCTGGTGGCTGCTGCTAAGAAAAGATAGGAAAGATAAAGTCTCTTCAAGGAGATTCTAATTGACCAGTGAGAAGAGGGAATTGCAAAAGTAGATATTATGTACCACAGAATACGCTGGGTATCAAATTAGAAAGGGAGTGGGGGGAATCTCTGCATGAAATCTTTTCTGCATGGGAAAATGAGAAAAGGCTCAAGGATGGAACCCTCAAAGGAGAAGAAGATTCTGTAAGTTGATATGTGGAGATGAGTGTTTCTCCTAAAATTGCTGAAATATAATTCAACAAATCAAGCACGACGGGTAAGAGCAAAATAAACAGTTGAATATAGGCAAGAACTTGGAAAGCTTATCATTTATGTTATCTTTCTGGAAAAAGTCATTCAAGATGTGTTTCCGATTTTAGTGGGAAAGAATTTAGTGTTCTAACTATTAAGTATGATGTTAGCTATAAGTTTATCTTAATCAGGCTAAGAAAGTTCCCATCTACTACTGGGCATAAAATGGTCATGAATAGATGTTGAATTTTGTCAAATGCTTTTTCGGTATCAGTTCAGATGGCCAAATGTTTTTTTCTTCTCTATCTGTAAATATGATGGATTACATTGAATGATTTTTGAATCTCAAACCAGCCTTGCATTCCCAAGATAAACCCTACTTGCTGTTGAGGTATTAGTCTTCTTACATATTGCTAAGTTATCCACTTATTTTCAATACTACCTGTGTCATATATATCCATAGATGGCCAGAATATGGTCAGTTTTTGTAAAAATTTCCTATGTGTTTGAGAAGAATATGTGTTTTGTGAAAATTGGTTAAAATGTTCTGTACATGTTTGCTAGATCATTTGTTACTAATATTGATGAAATTTTCTATGCTTATTTTTTGGGTTTATTTGTTTTCTCAATTACTGAGAGAGATGGATTAAAATATTTTACTGGTACAGATTTGTCTACATTTTCTTATACTTTTATGAATCTTTGCTTTGTATATTTTGAAGTCATCATGATTATAAATTAAATTGGTACATTTTACTGGTGAGTTGACCATCATTCTGAAATCCAATTTAACTCTAGTAATGCATTTAGCCTGAAGTTCATTATATCTGATATTTTTGTGGACATAGTACCTCTCCTTGTAAATAATCCTTGACCCTTGTCTTTTTTAAGTTGTGCTTTTCTAGATCATTTGCATGCCTTACATAAATTTGATAATTAACTTGACAATTTTTAATTAAAACATCTGACTGTAATTTTGCATTGAATCTATAGTTTAATATAGAGAAAATTGACATCTTAACAATGACATATCTTCCAATTAACAAACTGTTTTTATTTATATCTTCTATAATTTTTCTCATTAATATGTTGTAATTTTTAGCATCTATATCTTGTTTATGTTTTAACAAATCATTTATTTATTTAATTTTAAATTGAAAACTTTTTATTTAAATTCAACTTAGTTAACATAGAGTGTATTATTAGTTTCAGTTGTAGAATTTAGTGATTCATCAGTTGCATATAACACCTGATACTCACTACATGAAGTGCCCTCCTTAATGCCTATTACCAATTACTCCTCCTCCACCCACTTCCCCTGAGCAAACCTCAGTTTGTTTCCTAGAGTTAAGAGTTGCCTATGATTTGCCTCCCTCTCTGTTTTTATCTTATTTTATTTTTCCTTTCCTTCCCCTCTTTTCACATTTTGTTTCTTAAATTCCACATATGATTGAAATCGTGATATTGTCTTTCTCTGACTGACTTATTTTGCTTAGCATAATACTCCCTAGTTCCATCCATGTCATTACAAATGGCAAGATTTCATTCATTTTGATGGCTGAGTACTATCCTGTTGTGTGTGTGTGCGTGTGTGTTTCACACAAACACACAACACACATCTTCTTTATCCATTCATCTACAGATGAAAATCTGGGCTCTTTCTATATTTTGGCTACTGTGGACATTGCTGCTATAAACATTGGGGTGCATGTGCCTCTTTGAATCACTATTTTTATATCCTTTGAATAAATACCTAGTAGTGCATTTGCTGGGTCATAGGACAGTTCTGTTTTTAGCTTTTTGAGGACCTCCATACTGTTTTCCAGAGTGGCTGCACAAGTTTGCATTCCCACCAAGAGTGCAAGAGGGTCCCCTTTTCTCTATGCTTTCGCCAACATCTGTTGTTTTCTGAGTTGTTAATTTTAGCCATTCCGACCAGTAGGAGGTGGTATCTCCTTGTGATTTTGATTTATGTTTCCCTGATGCTGAGTAATGTTGAGCATTTTTTTTCATGAGTCTGTTAGCCCTTTTTATGTCTTTGGAGAAATGTCTGTTCATGTCTTCTGCCCATTTCTTGAGTGCATTTTTTTGTTTTTTTGGGGGTGTTGAATTTGATAAGTTCTTTATAGATTTTGGATACTAGCCCTTTATCAGACATGTCATTTGCAAATATCCTCTCCCATGATACTGGTTGCCTTTTAGTTTTGTTATTTCATTTCCTGTGCAAAAAGTTTTTATCCTGATTAAGTCCCAATAGTTCATTTTTACTTTTATTTCCCTTGCCTTTAGAAACCTGTCTAGGAAGAAGTTGTTATGGTTGAGGTCAAAGAGGTTGCTGCAGCTGAAGTCAAAGGGGATGCTCTCTGTGTTCTCCTCTAGGATTTTGGTGGATTCCAGGCTCACATTTAGGTCTTTCATCTATTTTGAATTTATGTTTGTGTATGGGCATAAGAATGTGGTCCAGTTTCATTCTTCTGTATGTGGCTGTCCAAATTTTCCCAATACCATTTGTTGAAGAGTCTTTTTTTCCATTGGATATTCTTTCCAGCCTTGTTGAAGCTTAGTTGACCATAGAACTGAGGGTCCATTTCTGGGTTCTCTATTCTGTTCCATTGATATGTGTCTGTTTTTTGCCAGTACCATACTGTGTTGATTGTTCCAAACTTGTAATAAAAATTGAAGTCTGGAATTGTGTTGTCTCCAGCTTTGGTTTTCTTTTTCAGCATTCCTTTAACTATTTGGGGTCTTTTCTGGTTCCATACAAATTTTAGAATTGTTTGTTCCAGCTTTGTGAAAAATACTGATGGTATTTTGATAGGGATTGCTTTGAATGTGTAGATTGCTTTGGGTAGCATAGACATTTTAATAATATTTGTTCTTCCGGGGCACCTGGGTGGCTCAGTGGGTTAAAGCCTCTGCCTTTGGCTCAGGTCATGATCCCAGGGTCCTGGGATCAAGCCCCGCATCGGGCTCTCTGCTCAGCGGGAAGCCTGCTTCTCTTCCTCTCTCTCTCTGCCTGCCTCTGTGACTACTTGTGATCTCTGTCTGTTAAAATGAATAAAATAAAATCTTTAAAAAAAATAATATTTGTTCTTCCCATTCATGAGCATGGAATTTTTTTTCCATTTCTTTGTGTCTTCCCCAATTTCTTTTATAAGTGTTTTATAGTTTTCAGAATACAGATCTTGGTATGTTATGGATTTTGGTGTGATTATATTTTGTCAGATGCTTTTTCTGCACCTATTGAGAGGACCATATGGTTCTCATCCTTTCTTTTATTAATGTGGTGTATCATGTTGATTGATTTGTGAATGTTGAACCACCCCTGCAGCCCAGGAATGAATCCCACTTGGTCGAGGTGAATAATCCTTTTATGTACGGTTGGATCCTACTAGGTGGTATCTTGGTGAGAATTTTTACATCCATTCTTTCAGGGATATTGATCTGTAATTCTCCTTTTTACTGGGGTCTTTGTTTGGTTTTAGGATCAAGGTAATGCTGACCTCCTACATTGACTTTGGAAGTTTTCCTTCCATTTCTATTTTTTGGAACAGTTTCAGAAGAATAGTTATGAATTCTTCTATAAATATTTGGTAGAATTCCCTTGGGAAGCTGTCTGGCCCTGGACTCTTGTTTATTGGGAGATTTTTAAATACTGATTCAATTTCTTTGCTGGTTATGGGTCTGTTCAAGTTTTCCATTTCTTCCTGTTTCAGTTTTAGTAGTTATATGTTTCTAGGAATGCATCCATTTCTTCCAGATTGCCTAAATTGTTGGCATATAATGCTCCTAATATTCTCTTATAATTGCTTGCATTTTTTTGGCATTGGTTGTCATTTCTCCTCTTATATTCATGATTTTATTTATTTGGGTCCTTATTATTTTCTTTTTGATAAGTCTGCCTAGGGGTTTATCAATCTTGTTAATTCTTTTAAAGAACAAGCTCCTAGTTTCATCGATCTCTTCTAATTTTTTTTTATTTCCACAACATTGATTTCTGTTCTAATCTTTATTATTTCTCTTCCCCTGCTGGGTTTAGGCTTTATTTGCTCTTCTCTTTCCAGATCCCTTAGGTGTAAAGATAAGTTGTGTATTTGAGACTTTTCTTTCTTCTTAAGGAAGGCCTGTATTGCTATAGACTTCCTTCTTAGGACTTCCTTTGCTGCATCCCCAAAACTTTGAACTGTCATGTTTTTATTTTTATTTGCTTCCATGTATTTTTATAAGTACCATGTACTCACCAATTGTGCCACTAGAGCTGTTTCCATGTATTTTTAAAATCCTTCTTTAATTTCCTATTTTACCCATTCATTCTTTAGTAGGATGTTCTTTAACTTCCCTATATCTGTGGTCCTTCTAATTTTTTTCCTTTGGTTGACTTCAAATTTCATAGCATTGTGGTCCGAAAATAGGCATGGTATGATCTCAGTCTTTTTGTACTGGTTGAGACCTGATTTGTGACCCAGTATGTGATCTATTCTGGAGAATGTTCCATGTGCACTCGAAAAGAATGTGTATTCTGGTGCTTTGGGATGAAATGCCCTGAATATATCTGTGAACTCCATCTGGTCCAGTGTGTCATTCAAAGCCCTTGTTTCCTTCGTGATCTTCTGCTTAGATGATCTGTCCATTTCAGTGAAGGTGGTATTAAAGTCCCCTACTATTATTGTATTATTATAAATGATTTATTTTATGTTTGTTATTGTTTTATATATTTGGGCACTCCCAAGTTGGGGGCATAAATATTTACAATTGTTAGATCTTCTTGTTTGATAGACGTTTATTATGATATAGTGCCCTTCTTCATCTCTTGTTACAGTCTTTGGTTTAAAATACAGTTTTTCTGATATAATTATGGCTACTCCAGCTTTCTCTTGATGTTTCTTAGCATGATTATTGGTTCTCTACCTCCTCACTTTTAATCTGGAAGTGTCTTTGGGTTTAAAATGAGTCTCTTGTAGGCAGCATATCTGTGGGTCTCATTTTTTATCTATTCTGATACCCTATGTCTTTTGATTGGAGCATTTAGTCCATTTACATTCAGAGTAATTATTGAAAGATATGAGTGTAGTGCCATTGTATTACATGCATAGTCGCTGTTCCTGTAGATTGTCTCTGTTCCTTTCTGGTCTTTGTTACTTTTGGCCTCTCTCTCCACTCAAAGGGTCCTCTTTAATATATCTTTCAGGGTTACTTAATGTACACAACTTCCTCTAGTTTATTTTGTCTTTATATCTCCTTCTATTCTGAATGACAGCCTTACTGGATAAAGTATTCTTGGCTACATATTTTTCCCATTTAGCATGTTGAATATATCATGCCAGTGCTTTCTAGGCTGCCATGTCTCTGCAGACAGGTCTGTTGCCAGCCTTATGTGTCTACCCTCGTAGGTTAAGAACCTCTTGAGCTGATTCCAGGATTTTTTCTGTATCTTTGTAATTTGCAAGTTTCACTATAATATGTGAAGATGTTGACTTATTTTTATTGATTTTGAGGGAAATTCTCTGTGGCTCTTGGAGTTGAATGACTGTTTCCTTACCCAGGTTAGGGAAGTTCTCACCTATAATTTGTTCAAATAAACCTGCTGCTTCTTTTTTCTGCTCTCCATTTTCTGGGACTCTTCTAATATGGATATTATTTCACTTTATGGAATTGCTGTTTTCCATAAGTCTACCTTTGTGATCTAATAGTTTTCTTTCCTTCTTCTTTTCAGCTTCCTTATTTTCCATAATTTTATCTTCTATATCACTGATTCATTCTTCTGCTTTGTCCATCCTTGTTTTTATGGTATCTCAGTCATAGCATTTTTAATTTCAGCCTGATCAGATTTTAATTTTTGTCTCTAAAATAAGGGAATTTCTAGAGTCTTCTATGCTTTTTTCAAGCCCAGCTAATATCTTTATAATCATTTTAAATTCTAGTTCAGACATCTTCCTTATATCTGTATTGATTAAATCCCTGGTTGTGTACTACCTCTTGTTCTTTCTTTTAGGGTGAATTTCTCCATCTTGTCATTTTGTCCAGAAAAAAACAGAGGAAAAAAATAGAAACAACAACAGCAAACTAGATCCTGAGTATTTTTGGTCTCCTTGTTAAAAGGAACTGGATCCCCAAATCAAAAAGAAACAAAAACATATATCTACACATACGTATATAAGTATGTGTAGATATGTTTTATTATATATAAAATTATATATACATAATAAAATGAAAAGAAACAAAAATATTTAAAAATTTATAAATACATAAAGTATATATAGTAATTAAAATTAAAAAAGAATGTTATATACTCTTTTCCCCAAGAACTGAAGCTTTGCAGCCCTCTATGATCAGTAAACTTGGTGTGAGCCAGTTGTCTGTTCTGGCCTTGTAAGCGAGGGCCTACTGCAGTGACTCTCAGGTGGACTAGTGGAAATGTGCCTCCAGTGTGCAGGATGGCTGGGCTCAGTTAAGCATTGCAGACTCCACTAGGTGGCTCTCTTTTGCTCCTTGAAGGATTTAAACTCTGATGGGCTGGATGAATATGGCTGCACCCTGCTCTCTAGCCCTGGAGCTGAAGATTCACACCCCCCTCAACTCTTCA